>CAUYQV010011302.1:0-17560 GCA_963574575.1 Galagoides demidoff | reverse complement strand
TGGTCCCAGCTACTTGGGAGGCTGAGGCAGGAGACTCGCTTGAGCCCAGGAGTTGGAGGTTGCTATGAGCTGTGATGCCATGGCACTCTACCCAGGGGGATAGCTTGAGGCTCTGTCTCAAAAAAAAAAAAAAAAGAATATGCTGAGGCAACTGTAGTAAAAACACAAAATTACCACCAGATGGCTATTGCATGGACACAGACGAGACCCTATGTCTACACGAGACATAACTGGAACCAGCAGGGCACTTCCTAAGGGATAAGCCTGAGGGCCCATGAGGGGGTGGCTGGCTGGGCAAGAGAGGTCTCAGCCTGGAGCCGGTGAGGATGGCGCCTCGTGTGAAACTTGGCACCCATCTAAAAGCGGATCCATCTCACCCACCTCCAGTAAGCCCACCTGGTCTCTCTGCACTCCCCGAAACCCCTCATGACACCATCTTCTCCAGACGAGGATTGCCAGCCAGCAAGACAGGAGCGCGCTATCTGCAGCCACCCAGCAGGCTTTGCTGCGGAGAGGAGAACAGCCACTGTTCTGCACAGTTCCCAGTTACAAGATGAAGATCTGGGTCACGGTAAGGGAAACCACTGGAGGTCTTGGAGCCATTCAAAAATCAGCGGGGGGTGTCTGCTGAGATGAAAGAGTTGTGGGCTGTGCATGAGCCACGTACTTTCTAAGAGGAGCTGCAAAGGTACACCCGCTCCCTCTGCTTCCCCAAACCTCTCCCCTCCCAGCACCCCCTACCCCATGGACTCCAGGTGCCCAAACCTCTCTTGACCAGGTGAAGTCCCACAATGGCACCTTAAGGATGCCTGTGACAGCGCAGGGCCTCAAAAACAAACCATGCCACCAGAAGTCACAAACTCCAATGCAGTGGGCAGCCAGGGCAGGCAGGAGAGGTGGGAGCTGAGGGCCAGGGCTGAGTGGGAGCTCGGTTCGTGTCACAGAAAGGTGACTGGGTTCACCTCCAGCCGACGCTACCACGTGGGAACGCCGCCCGGCGCTGCCAAACCTCCTGACTTCTTTAAGAGGTGCTGGAAATCCAGATGCATGTGAAATCTCCTCACTTTTACATGTTGGCATCTAATTCACATTTTTAAAAGACACAGGACAAGCCAAATAAAACACATCTGAGGGCTGCGTTTGGCCTGTGTGCCATCCATCTACAAGCTCTGCATAAAAAAATCACCAGTGATGTGCAGAACAGACCCTGCCCCCACCTGGGGGGGTCAGGGGTGGGGTAGGGGCAGTGGCATCTGTTGCCCAAGTTACTCGGTAGGAACTGGGAGTTCACATTTCCATTTTGAACCTCTTCAAGGAGTCCTGCTTTCCTCTAGCAGAAAGCAAGAGTGTTTTGCTATCGTTATGGACGTTATTGTCCTTTACTGGGCTACCGAAAGCAGAGACTCTCAGGGTTGGCAGAGACGTTTTATGTCACCTAGAATAAATCTGCCTCTGATGCCTACATCCCTGCTCTGACAGTCTTTTCCAGGGGCCCATCACCCAGCCTGGAGCACCTCCTCCTACACCCGGGAGATCAAGGCTTCCTGAGGCTGCCTGCCTGTTTCAAGACAGCTCTAATTGTTAGAAAGGTCTTCCAGACTCTAGACTTCTATAAACGCAGCCCAAAATCAGATTAGGTTTTTTGGCAGCTGCCTCACGGTGACTCACACCAAAACTCCTTGTCAAAGAGAACCTTAAGTCTTTTTCACAAGTGCTGCTGCTAAGCACATCTCTCCCCAGTCTGTACTCGGCCAGCTGGGTTTTCAGATACAAGGACAAGGCTTTTTCCTCATTAAGTATCAGCCCACCTATACATGGGATGAGGCAGCCATCCGTTCACAGGTACAAATCTTTGTTAATTTCCCAGATTCTTTTAAGAGGACTGTGACCTATCCTCTGCCCTAAAGACTTTTGAACCCAATGGCTATGCATTTCATCGATAACACAGATGGCACTGCGGCACCTGCCAGGGAGTACAAGCTGCTGTTTACCTTCTCCAAAGCCCGTCTGCAGGAGAAAATATTTATGGAGGGTTGACTGAAGGTTGATCCATTCCTTCAGATCAAAAAACTCAACTCAACTGAGCAGGCCACAGAAATGAGTGAAGGAGGCGGGGGATGGGGGCGGCACTGGCACAAACCAGAACTCCCCAACCCCCCACACTAGAAGGGGACAGCCAATTTTTGCCTCTAAGAACAGAGGCCCAGTATTCCTAGATTTTCCTATTTTGCAAGAGATACCAGGATTCAGGATTTTTGTGTGAACTGTCCTGGTTGGTTTTTTTTTTTTTTTAAACTCTCTTGATTTTTAAATGTTGGAAATGATTAATTCATTTTTGTAAATGCAGTAAAAGCCAAACAAAACACACTAGTGGATCTAATGTTGCCTGCAAGCCGTCTGTTCTGCTGTGGATGTTCTAAATTTCACTCTCAAATTGAATCAAACCTTCACAATCTGGGTAAGAATAAGAACAGGGAGTACTTACTGAGGGTGGGGCATGGTCCAGAGTCAGGTAAGCACTGAGCATGGATTATCTCACTGAATCCTTGCAAGAGTCCTACTAGGTGCCCACTTGGAAGGAGGAAGAAACTGAGGCATAGATAGGGGAGATGACTTGCCCAAAGTCAAGCAATTTGTAGATGATAATGCTGGGATTCAGCCCTGGGTCTGTCCGACTTCACAGTCCAGTGCAAAGTCCTTGGGCCACGTTGTTTAGACACGATTGCTTTTTGTGAACTGTGCTGTGGAGTTAAACCTATCAATGTACATTGAGGGATTTTTAACTACCGAAAATGCATTATGGTGGCTACTGTAAGGGCAACTAAGGATGCCATCCACAACATCGCTGGGTCTTTATTGGCCTAAAACACCCGAAGACCCCTTCCTTCATTCCCCTCAAGGGGAAAGTCAAAGGAAAACACAACAACAGCACTTCTGCTTGGGGGAGAATGTCTTGCTCTCGACTCCAACTCCAAATTCATCCTTAAGGAGAAGTGAAGAAGATTTTGCTTGAAATAATGACAGGAGTCAGATGCAATGGCTCATCCCTGTGATCCTAGCAATTTGTGAGGCTAAGGCGGGAGGATCATCTGAGGTCAGGAGTTCAAGATAGCCTGAGCAACATAGCAAGACCCTGTCTTCACAAAAAAAAAAAAAAAAAAAAATCAGCCAGGTATGGTGCTATCAGTCTGCAAGCTACTCAGGAGGCAGCTGAGGCAGGAGGATCACTCTAGCCCAGCAATTGGAGGTTGCAGTGAGCTCTGAAGACACTACAGCAGTCCAGCCTTGCCACAGAGAGAAACCCCTGCCTCAACAGCAACAGCAACAACAACAAAAGACAGAGGTGTCTCTATCACAAAATTCAAAAGGACAGTGGCAAGTTGGAGGCGTCTTTCTATCACAGACATTGAATGGTTTGTTACACTGTCACGCAGTTCACACGGTACAGTCTGAAGAGCATGATCTGAGACAGAATAGAGTACAACTTCTTGGCCTAATCCAAAAGAGGCAAACCTGAACGCCTTAGATACAGGGGAAGCAGTGGGTGCGAGAGAAGGTGTGGTGGGACCCAGGAGCTCCTGGGCCAGGAGAGGTAGGAGGTCGAGATCACCTGAGCTCTAACAACAGGGGCTGCCGGTCAGCACAGGCAGGTTGGTCGCCAGACAGAAATGAGCACCTAGGTAGCCAAATTTGGTTTTAAAGAGTCAGAAACTTGGCTCAGCGCCTGTGGCTCAATCGGCTAAGGCGCCAGCCATGTACACCTAAGATGGTGGGTTCGTATCCCCTGCCCGGGCCCGCCAAACAATGATGGCCGCAACCAAAAAAAATGGCTGGGCGTTGTGGCGGGCGCCTGTGGTCCCAGCTACTTGGGAGGCGGAGGCAGGAGACTCACTTGAGCCCAGGAGTTGGAGGTTGCTATGAGCTGTGATGCCATGGCACTCAACCCAGGGGGATAGCTTGAGGCTCCATCTCAAAAAAAAAAAAAAAAAAAAGACTCAGTTTTAAAAGTGAAATGTCAGCTTGGCGCCTGTAGCTCAGTGTCAGCCACATACACTAAGGCTGGAGGGTTTGAACCCAGCGGGCCAGCTAAACAATAATGACAACTTCAACAAAAACATGGCCAGGCATTTGGCCTGTAGTCCCAGCTCCTTGGGAGTCTGAGGCATGAGACTCACTTAAGCCCAGGAGTTGGAGGTTGCTGTGCACTATGACACCACAGCACTCTACCAAGGGTGGCATAGTGAGACTTTGTGTGGGGAAAAAAAAAAAAAGTGAAGTGTCATTTGATGGTTTTCAGACTAATAAATTTAGTGAGGGACATTTAAAAGAGGATGCATTTGTTAAATTTAATAGAATTTTATAAATTTGGTTATGTGTAATCAGAAAATTCTATGTAATATATAGACGTAATTCTGGTGGAATTAATACCAGTGTTCCACAGCATATTCCTATATTGTTTAATTCTTTTTAACTTAATAAATTTGACATCATTTATGGTATTAAAACAAAACTAGACTTCAGTTTAAATAAGTGTGTGTGTGTGTTAGTGTACATATACATACTGACCCTGCAAACTATTGCAAATTCTCATAGAAGACTCAGTACATGTCTCAGAGATACAACTAAGAATAGCACTGTAGGGTGGCACCTGTGGCTCAAGGAGTAGGGTGCTGGTCCCCATATACTGGAGGTAGTGGGTTCAAACCCAGCCCTGGGCCAAAAACTGCAAACAAAACAAAACAAAACAAAACAAAAAATCAGCACTGTAAGTATTTACATCAGGGCATGTAATTAAACAAAGATTCCTGTTTGACAGCTAATGTATTATTCTCACAGGTGGAAAGGGACAATCTTAAATGTTTATGAGCCTCATGTTGCAAAAAAATAAAAAGAAAAAGAAAAGAAGAAAAGAATGTTTGTTTTATTTTCAGCTGTCTATTTTATTTTCAGCTGTCTATGTGGAGATGTGATAGGCATGTTTTTTTTTAATATTCTTTTTATTTTTACTTTTTGTCTTTTCCAAACTCAAGTATTACTTTTACAATTATAAAAGTGATGCTATGGTGAGCATTCAGCCTTAATCTAGGCAGCTAAACATTCTGTGTTGTTTGCAATATCTTACAAGGATCTTCGAGTACATCATAAGTGTTTCACATCTACTGATTCAGCATCTTTTTTCTAAGGAACTTCCACATCATCTCCTTAGACCTCATGAGAATTCTTGGAGATAATATTTTTGCCTAGTACTGGAAGCTGTGTAGAACAGAAGATGGAAGGCCTGGCAGACTGTCATCCTATTTCAGAGACTGAAAAATATCATTCTGGGGACTGGCAATGATTCATCCAGGGCTAAGTAGAAAGTACGAGAATTGCGGTGAGTCCCAAGAAGCTCTGCCTTCCAGTTGAGTAAGCAGAGGTCTAGACGCGGTGTGCAGAATGTCTACATCTGTGTAAAGTGATTACTCAGATGAGGCCATCAACAAACACTGGCCAGGCATGGCGGCTCGTGCCTGTAATTCCAGCACTTTGGGAGGCCAAGGTGGGTGAATGAACTGAACTTACGAGTTCTAGACCAGCCTAAGCTAAAGTGAGACCCCATCTCTAAAAGTAGCCAGGTGTTGTGGCAGGTGCCTGTAGTCCCAGCTACTTGGGAAGCTGAGGCAAAAGAATCACGTGAGCCCAAATGTTAGAGGTTGCTGTGAGCTGTGACGCTAGGTAACTCTACAGGGGTGAGGTGGGCCACAAAAGTGAGATTCTGTCTCAAAAAAAAACAAAAAACAAACAAAAAAAACCAAACACTGACCACATTTGCAGAATAATGTGTGCACTTTCACAAAGAAATGGTCAAAACGGAAATTCAATGAATCCAATGGAAGGAGTTGTTCAAAAATATTTTTCTGGATTCTAGTGCATAATTACTTGTATTTGCTAGAAAACCCACAAATGTATTTGAGGTTACAACAGTCAATCAGAGATCCCCTCTGTATCTAGATTGAAATATATTAATAAATTAGTATCTCTAGCAGAGATACCTTGTATTAAAATTATAAAAGTTTTCTTGCAATCCTGGCAGTTAAAAAATAGATACAGATACGCTTTTCTCTCACAAAACAGCAAGGAAACTAAGAACCATTTGAATCCTTCACAATAATATTTTATGCTTGGTAATAATTATATTTGTTGTTACTCTTGAAAGTCCCTGGGAAATCTTTGTACTTAGTTCAGTCTCTTTTTTTGGTGGTGGTGGTGGGGAATAGCATCTGACTGTATAATAGAATTTACCACGGAAAATAGACTATAAGTTGGTGAAAGGAATTTCCACATATTGTTTAATATGAGATGATAATATGCAAACATAGATTCATATGGTTCTAATTAGGTCTCTGATACACATTAAAATTGTTGCGTTTATTTTTATTTTTGTAAAATTTAGAAGTGAGTCACTGCATTTCTAACATATGAAATGTATGGTATGATCATAGTGTATACAAATTTGGTGGGAGCCTAGTTTTATTCCTACCCTTAAATAATGCACATTTTTGGAGCATATAAGTATATTCTTTTTAGTAACAGTGAAAACAACCCACACCAGGCACTATAGAGGGCAGACATTTGCCAAGGGTGAATTTGAATGCTGTATGTCTTTGATTTGGGTAGAGCACATTCAGTGGGTCAGCATTTCCCTCCCATCATCAATAGCATTTTCTCAGTTAGTGTGATCTTGCTCCCAGGGATCTCTCTTCTCAACAACTGGAAAGGGGTGGCATAGATCCAAGGTATGAGGATGAACCAAGTCTACCAATTTTATGGGTATAATTGCAGGCCCTAGAATCAGGAACTACCACACACACTCCCGCAGCAGAAGTACAAGAGGTCCCCTTGGTAATATTTGAGCACTAAATTTTTTAAAACTGTGCATTCTAGGAACTGAGAATCGGAGAGGAGAGCATTGGCACTGGCAGGCACTGTGCCATGCTGAGCCGATCCACTCTCCAGTAACTCTCTCAGGTGCCTGGGCAGAGCAGCACCATGTTGATCAGGGGCCCTGTAAGGATGGAGGAGCTGAACAATGTTCCTAATTTTCTCTGTCACAAAGGTGGGGCAGATGCAGTATCTGGGATATTCCCTTTCTATTCCTGTCCCTGACCCAAAGATGTCATGTCTTGGATTTTAACTCTGGATAGATGATTGAACACATGCCCTGCGACATCAGAACCATCTACTTATATGAGTTTACATTCCACGCTCTGAGGTTCTCCTGTGACTATAGTTTTTTTTTTACATTGTTACTAAAGCTTGTGACTCAAAGGGTTCTCGCTATCAAACTTGAGTGTGACCTCTACTAAACATCTCTGACCTTTCATACAAAGCTTTCTCCAAGACATAGAGTTTATTTCCCAGTGAAACAAAGTGGCTTTCAACTTTTTAGTGTGGACCAGGAGAAATAACAACAGTTTGGGAACTTGGAGAGGCCACTACTCCAAGAGGTCACTGAAGTAACCTTATGACCAATACACCACCATGGTTTGAGAAGCATTTCAAATATAAGGCACCTCCTCGTATTTCATCAGGATTAAACCTAAATTTACAGCAAAGGTTAATTTTTGATGGAGTAATCAGTGTGGTGTAATCTTAATCTATTTAGGTAATCTTAGCCATATTAAGATTGACCAATCTCTCCTTACTTCCCCTGAACCTTACCGTGCTGGAGCTGCGGGTAAATATTCTTCCTTTGTAGAACTGTCTGGACTGTTCTTCTTTTTCCAGCTGATGCCATGTCTAAAATGGATTCTTGGCTTTCTGTTTCCTGTAGTCTACTCTCCTCTGTTGTAGACACTAGGGCTGGTCACTGGCCATCCTGACTCTGTGACCATGATGATAAAGTCAGAGAGATGGCAGGTTAGGAGGACAGCAGCTGGTCGTACCTCCACCTCGTGCCTGGATGGAGAGCAATCCAAGGCCTTACTGGAGATATTCTGACCACGTGGCACCGTTTGCACGCCATCCTCATCGTCTTTCTCACAGGCCGCTGCTTGGCTGAATAAACCTGAGTTTCAGCTGGGGCTTTTCAGATGATGGGCCCAGTGACTACTTTTTTGTCATGGGTCATGAGGTACGTATCTTCCTCAATTCAGCTTTACTTCCAATATTGCATCAGACAAGGCTGAAATCTGGCTCATGACATGAACAGAAGAAGCTCTCTAGTGACTGTGACTGTGCTAACTTGAAATGTCATTCAGTAATTCTTGCATTTATTAATTCAACAAATACATTTTGAGCCTCTTTGTGCACCAGCCACAAGCCAGACATTTTGCATGCGATGAGCAAAAGCTTATCCATGTCTATCCTCAGAGAGCTTACCGGCTACTCTACTGGTCATTAATCACATAAACATACAAACAAATGGAAAACAATTCTAACTGCGGTAAGGGCTAAGGGCCTTCCCTAATAAGTGATGACTGAGATGAAATCTGAAAAAAGAATGGAATTTGACTAGCTGCAGGAAAGGTAAAGGACATCCTAGGAGATGGCAAGTGTGCATTCAAAGGCCCTGTGGTAAGAGATGGCCAGGCATGACCTGAGTGTGGTTGGTGGCTGGGGGACCATGGCTCACGCTGGAGCGGTGAGCAGGGCTAAATCACAAAGGGTCCCACATAACTATGCTGAAAATTAGTATTTATCCTCAGAGAAGTGGGAAACCATGGGAGGGCTTTGGTGGAGGGGAGAGGGTGGGAAAGTGGTCAGATCTGTGTTTTTGCCAAGACCACTCCAGTGACAGCAGAGGGTGAGGTACTGAGGGATGAGTCAGACCAGATTATTGTAGTGAACCAGGGGAGGAGCGAAGGAAGCTCAGACTGTGGGGACTATGTGCAGAGAAGAGGGGGATGCCAGGTGTGTTTAAGACTCGGGATGGTTTGACTAAGAGAAATGGGCAAAGTGAGTTTTCAAGGTTGAACAGAGAAGGACTATTTGGAGGGATTTAAGTTATTTCTGTGAGTATTTTGCATTCATTCATCTTTTCAGGTTCCTTTGATATTCTAAAGTTTTGATAGACTATTTTTAAATCTTAAAACTAGGGAGAATGTCATCTATAGTCAGGCACAGTTGCTAATTGTTGTGTTGAGGACATCAGAGCTTTTTTTTTTTTTGAGACGGAGCCTCAAGCTATGCCCCTGGGTAGAGTGCCATGGCATCACAGCTCATAGCAACCTCCAACTCCTGGGCTCAAGCGAGTTTCCTGCCTCCACCTCCCAAGTAGCTGGGACCACAAGTGCCTGCCACGACGCCCGGCCATTTTTTGGTCGCAGCCATCATTGTTGTTTGGCGGGCCCAGGCTGGGGATTCGAAACCGCCACCTTAGGTGTATGTGGCTGGCGCCTTAGCCGACTGAGCCGAGCCAAGGTTGACTTTATAAGGCCTATGAGAAAGCCCTTTGGAACACTGGCCAGATACCCATCAGTAACCTCTCCTGCTCTGTGTTAAGTGACAAAGGTCACTTACTGACGTGTCTGGGAATGGAGTAACCTTTCCTGATCTGTGGTAAGTGACGAAGATCGCTTTCTGACAGGTCTGGGAATGGTAACGTCATACAGGTATCTAACGGCACAGATGTAACCTGGGCTCATGGAAGGCTTTTGGGAAGTCCAGCCTGAGAATTCCTTGTAACAGGCTCCAGCAAAACTCCCCTGACTTAAGGCCTACATGGGAGTAGAGGTTTGCACACAAACTCCTGTAGGCCCAAGAAGTTTCTTTATGCTTTGCTTAAGGATTCGAAGTAACTGCCTCCAAATGGCATGGTCAGTAGAACAGACATTCAAATCATCTCTTCCCTGCCCCCACCCCCCCCAGCCTTCATCAGATAAGAGCAAAGAAAGTAATAACTGACAACATGTTCTTCATTAAGTTATATTAAACTGGGTTACTTGAAAGGATTATACTTAAAGGTGTATGTTGGGTGGATTATCAGATTACCAGGGAGGAGCTACTTACAGGGCGGGTGGTCAAAAGATGTTTAAATGGATTAATGAAGTCACTGATGTCCAATGGGCATGTGCAGAGGGATTGTAAAGAATGTTAATAAAATCATTGCTGTATAGTGTGCATGTATAAGACTGCCCATATAAACCAACAGCAAATAAAGAAAGAAAGCTCGCCATTTTGCCTGAGCGAGCAGATAGTCACCTTTATTTAAAACACGATTTCAATAAGCGTGCTTATTCTTCGCAACATCGCTTTTCCGTGAGACCCTTACGGCAACACAGGGGTGTCAGGCTGCTTCTACCCCACGTGGCTTCCTGGCAGTGCGTTTGGAAAGCGCCCCCAGATGGACCGCAGCATGGGCATGGTCTCCCGAGGACCCTGACACGCATCTAATACTGGAAGTTTTGCTTTATGTATTTTGTCCACTTTTATGGTTATCCAAAAACGTCTACATTTATAATGTAACAGGATACAGCAAATGTGATTAAAAACAAGTTATTATAACCAAACCACCCCCAAGGTCAGGAGGTAGACCCCACACGCCACCCAGACGACCTTCACAAGCACCGTCTCCTGTTGCCCTCCCAGCCGCTTACCTGCAGCAGTAACTACCCTGGAGTTTACGGTAATCATTTCTTTCTTTTCCTTATAGCTTTATTATCTAAATTTGCATTCCCCCATACTAGTGGAGTTTTTAAAACATGTTTTATTATTTTTTTATTGAATGGTAACTGTGTACATTAATGCACTTCTGGGGGACTGTGTGGTGTTTTTCATACACAATCTGAAACACTTCCACCAAACTGGTTAACATAGCCTTCATGTCATTTTCTTAGTTATTGTGTTAAAACATTCATATTCTACTCATAGTTAAAACATGTTTTTAAAGTTTACTTTGAACTGATGTTCCCACCTCTTAACTTTCCTATAGAGTTTCCTACCATCTAAATTTATTGACTGCACTCCCATAGTGAAGATTAGAATATTCCTATTCCTTTGTATTTCTTGTAAATTCCATACTTAAATATAGATGCTTATTAAGATTCAAGTTTGTTTGACAAGACTACTTCATGGGTGGCATTCTATTCATTTTCAAGAGAAGAAATGTGATGGACGAGCCAGCGTCACACAGAACAAGGATCTTTGATCCAAAGCCCACCGGACACCTTTATGTGGCATTTTCTCAAAAATTTTAAAATTCCTTAAAATTTCTTACAATAAAAGTAACATTTGAGTTTTTTTATATTTTAAAATAATGTATTAAATGTAAATTTTTCCATTAAAAACTAAATCACTATTTTGTTTTTTGGCTTCAGAGTTGCAAAATTTCACTGGATTATTCTGAATTCAGAGCTGCTAAGAAGAGCCAGAAGTCACATGACTGGACAAGAAAGAGGAACAATGTTAAGAAGCAGACAGAATTTAACCCAAATAGCAGAAGGACAAAATATTGATACGTTTCACTTACATAGCACTAATAATTGGGGAAATACTCCACAGTGTGGTTTTTCAACATACTGACCTTCTGGGTCTGAGGGTTCTCTGCTCTGGGAGGTAGTCCTGGGCAGTGGGGGACGTTTACTGTACCTAAACTCCACCACTAACTGCCAGTAGCAGAGCCCCCCCAAAGCACCTCCAGATGCTGTCAGCTGCCCCTGCCCCCCGACAGGGCACAATCACCTGGACTGAGAACCACTGTTGTTGGGCCAGTGACACAGAAAAGTCAAAAGCAGAAAGAAGTTAGTACATGTACACACACACACACAGAGCAGAGAAATATCCAGAGACTAAGGATTCCCTAACAGGCATATCCCAAACTTTGTTGAGTGTGTGTATATATATTTTAGTTTTGTGTGTTTTTTAGACCCATCAGTAAATTCAGTCCAATATTCACATTTAGAGAATGAATTTAAAATTAAATCCATTTGGAATTAAAATAGTACTGCATCTAATGGCTTTAATGAATTTATCTTGGCCCAGATAGATTGGCTAGATTCTAAGCCTGAATGCTGAAGATATTTAAGTAATGGGTTAAAATTGTGAGTTAACAGCAATTCAAAGCCATTTTTAAAAATTCTAGTTCATCAAGCAGAAATACACGGCTTCTGAAACACTGAGAACACACACTTCTAACTCTGGGACGTGCCATGTACTGCTGTGTGGCGCGTTCTATGTATCTACCTGCTGTGTGGCACGTTCTATATAGTGCCGTGTGGCACGTTCTATATAGTGCCGTGTGGCGTGTTCTATATACTGCTGTGTGGCGTGTTCTATATACTGCTGTGTGGCATGTTCTATGTATCTGCTGTATCTGCTGTGTGGTGCGTTCTATGTATCTGCTGTGTAGTGCATTCTATGTATCTGCTGTGTAGTGCGTTCTATATACTGCTATGTGGTGTATTCTATATACTGCTGTGTGGCGCATTCTATATACTGCTGTGTGGCGTGTTCTATATACTGCTGTGTGGTGTATTCTATATACTGCTGTGTGGCGCGTTCTATATACTGCTGTGTATTCTATATACTGCTGTGTGGTATGTTCTATATATTTGCTGTGTGGCGCGTTATATGTGTTGTTGTGTGGTGCATCCTACATACTGCTGTGTGGAACGCTCTGTATACTACTATGTATACTTGAACTCATCTATTTTGTGTAGACATGCACTTAGAAATAAAATAAGTACATAAAGAAAGTTGGGCAGTGTGGCTCAGCACCTGTAGCACAGTGGTTATAGCACCAGCCACATGTACTGAGGCTGATGGGTTTGAGCCTGGCCCAGGCCAGCTAAACAACAACAACTACAATAAGAAAATAGCTGGTATTGTGGCTGGCACCTGTAGTCCCAGCTACTTGGGAGGCTGAGGCAAGAGAATCTCTTAAGCCCAAGAGTCTGAGGTTGCTGTGAGCTGTGATGCCAGGGCATTCTACCAAGGGTGACATAGTGAGACTGTGTCAAAAAAAAAAAAAAAAAAGTTAGACAGGGTAGTAAAGTGAAATAACAAAACCCTCAGAGAAATGGCAGGATAGAAAACCACTTTTGTATTGTTCTTAGCATTTAAGAACGTCTAATTTAAAGGTTATCAATCAATGGACTACTAATCTATAATATTTTATTCTGATTCTATATTTTATTCTATTCTATTTTCTGATTTCTATATTCTGATTTTAGGCCAACAGGGGGAGGGCAGAGATCTTTCTTTGTATCTTCTTCCTTCCAATTGTCTTCAACTTAAAATAATCTTTATGCCAAAGTGTAATATTTTGGCGTGGCCTTTCTGGTGTCATGTCTTTGCCTCAGACCCTCTGTCTGCCGTCCTGCTGCGGACTGCCCCCTGGCGGCTTTGCGTTGAATCTGTCCTTGGCAAGGTCGACCTTCCAATATCTCTTGCGTTTCGCATCTACATTCGCTCATTTTCTTGGTTTTTTTTTTTTTTTTGCTCTTACTTGATTGAATTAAATTAAACTCTAGAACTCTTCCTTGGGAGGAAGCACACCATCGTGAAAGGGCCTGAGCTGGGAACCAAACGGACTTGGGTGACTGCGGGCACACTACCAACTTACCTGCTGTGGATGTTACTTGTCTCATCTGCAGGATGGAGTTAGTAAGAAACATCAACTTGCTCAGATCATCCTGCAGAAAGTGAGATTTGGCTGTATATTCAAAGCAACGAATAAAATTAATGGTTAGGATTTTTACTGCGCTTTCTATGTTTCACACGTTAAGTACTGCCTAACAACCTAGCTACACATTTGCTGCGTGCAGGTTTTATCCTCATTTACAAAAGGGAGACGGAGGCAGAGAGAGGACAGGGAAGTGGTTATGGTCAGCGTACCTGGTGGGCTGCTCCGTGCAGCGGGGCTCTGAAGTTCACGCTTTTAACCGCACCTTGGCATCAATAAACCCTTGATGAAATAATGAACTAAGGCAGACGCCCGCCCCCGCCCCGCCCACGGCAGGCGCCTACTCCGCGCCATTCCCCACACCCCTACAGCGCGCGCCCGAAAAGTTCCAAAATCCTACAGCACCTCCATCTCCAGAAGATTCCATCCCCACCGCCCCGACTCTCAGCAGTTCCTCCCCCGCGGGCCCGCCGCAGGTCTCCTCGGTAACAGTGCCGTATCAGCCTTCGGCCTCCTGGTTCTGATCATTGTACCTTCCCCGGCTCTGGCTTTAGCATAACTCACAACGTCTTAACACCCGACCATTGCCTGCGGCGGCCGCGAGCTCCGTGCGCGCCACGCTCAGGAGGCTCCGCCCCGGCCCTGAGCGCGCCTCCCCGGCTAGTGGTTGCCTGAGGCCCCGCCCCGGGCTCTCGACGCCCCGCCCTCCGACGTAAGGGGCGGAGCCTCGGCGCGTCGCCGGCGCGCCGTGCTGAACCTGCGGCGGCCGTTGGCCGTTGGCGCGGCTTGGGCGGTTGTCTTGGAGAAGCAAGATGGCGACGACGGCGGCCGCGGTGGTGGCCGAGGAGGACACTGAGCTACGGGACCTGCTCGTGCAGACGCTGGAGAGCAGCGGGGTCTTGAACCGCATCAAGGTGGGGCCTGGCGCCGGGCGGGCCTGGAGGGGCCGCAGGTCTGTGGGGCCCTCAGGGCCTGTGCGGACGGCGGGCGTCACAGCGGGGCGCGTCGGGGAGGCCCCGTCGGGGCGAGGGGCTCTAGCTGGCGGGGCGCCGCGTGGAGACCAGGGCGCGCCCGGCGGGGCACCCTCCTCGGGATGCCGCGCGGCTCAGGGTCGCCCTGGGCTCCGTCCTCCGCTCCGGCCGTGGAGGGCAGGGTGCTGGGAGCGCGCGCCCCCGAAGCCTGTGTGGGCCGTGTGGTCCCCAGAGCGCGGCGGAGCACCTGTCCTCCAGCCCTGCACCTGCCCTTCCGCCCTGCACCTGCCGCCCTCCCTGCACCTGCTCTTTTTTTGTCTTCGGCTTTCAGATGCTAAGGATGGTGCCTGTGTAGAACTTATTTTGTGTGCACTTCTTGAATATTGTCTCGAAAGAGTAATTTTTATTCTCTTACCTTATTTTTAAAGGCAGAACTCCGAGCAGCCGTGTTTTTAGCACTAGAAGAGCAAGAAAAAGTAGAGGTATGAAATCTCCAGATTTTAATGTGACCATACTCGTTAATACTGAATTTCTAATTAGTTAAAAGCCATTGTAACGACACAATTTACAGTAGTGTATAGCTAGGGATAATTTTAACTGTGAAGGGTTATGTTTCTGTTGGGAGAACAGTAATTCAGTTATTCTCATTTCATGTATCTTTTGAATTTTAGAGTAATCTTAAAGGTTAGGTACCACTTTAAATATTAAAGTTGGGTAACTCTGAGACCAATACTGAATTGAAACAGTAGGTTCAAGGAGTTCACTTTAAGAAGTGGTTCCATTGTCAATGAGTTAATTGCAGGATCGCTCAGAACATTTGATAAACTAATATAAAATACACTGTGAATCTTGTGAGGTAGGCGGTATATGCTACTTTTCCCAAAGTTATGTAACCACTTGATTATTTAAAAACATCAACCTCTTTCTTATAGCTAAAAGTCCAACCACTTCTTTGCATTTAAGTGTGCAATTTAGCTTTTCCTCTCTGCTTCAAGTCCCACCAGCCATCCTGAGTAAATAACCTGGAACTTGTGGACAAGAATCAATATCCCATTAAACTCTTACACTGTGACAGATTATTCTCCTGTGTAGAGACCTATATAGTAGCTCTAATTCCATCAAATCTTTCACTTCTTTGCTGTGTCTGTGTTTGTGTAGGTGTCACTCTTGTCTTGGCAGCTTTTCGTTTTTGACCCCAAATTCTATACCTCAAAAACCCTAACTACTTTCCCTTCAGTCATCATTGGTTTGGAAGACGTGTTAATAGTCCTTTAATCCAACACACTCGCTTCCCTGTTAGTGCATGTGGGCTGCTAGAGAGAAGTTGCTGCACCATGTGGATTGCTGGTGTGACAAGGTGGGTGATACCAGCCTCAGCCAGGTCCTCACAGGTAGCAGCTCCCAGCCAACATAGGCCCCTCAGCTGTACCGTAGCCTTGTGTCTTAACCCCACCTCCTCCATCCTCACAGTTGGTCGGTCTGTCTCTCAGGGAAAACAGAAGCCATGAAGTTCTAACATTATGTATTCCTTCCCCAGCCCGCCGTCTTTTGCTCACCTCAGAAAAAATTTACCTGTGCCTGCGTTTGTGTGTACTTCTTGCTTTAGTAGAAGGGGCTCTGTCTGGTCCAGGAAGGATCATTTGGCCAGGTTCTGCCTTCCGTATACTCTTGTTTCTTTTGTTTATTTATTGTATCTGTGACCACTTTCTTTTTGTTTGCTCTTCTCTTGAGCATGAAAATGTGTTTAAGTTGCTGTTAAGGAGAAAACTTTTCCTTTTCTCTTACTCTGCCCCCCCTTTTTTTTAAGACAGAGTCTCAAGCTGTCACCCTCTAACTCTTGGGCTAAAGCCATCCTCTTTCCTCAGTTTTTCTATTTTTAGTAGAGACAGGGTCTCACTTTTGCTCAGGTTAGTCTCAAATTTGTAAGCTCAAGCAATCCACCTGCCTCGACCTCCCAGAATTGCTAGGATTACAGGCCTGAGATACTGCACCCAACCTCTTACTTTGCTTTTAATACCACTATAGTTTTTCCCCTTTTACCACATTTTGAAAGAACATGCATGATTATTCCATTATGTTCAGTCTCCCCCTTTTGTGTAAAAATCTTAAACCCACCACTGTTGTAACCCAGCCCTCTTTCCCCTGCCCACTCCTGTTCCCCAGCCCTCACCTGTTCCCCCCCAACCTCTCCAGCCCATTTTCCTCCTCCTCCCTTTTCCCCCAGAGTCGACTCCAGGAACAAGGCAAGTCCCTCCTCCCCCCCAGGGTGGCCAAACACGTTCTCAGGCCCCCTTCTTCCTCCTAGAGTTGCCAAGAACAAGCTTCAGGTACAAGGAAAAAAGTCCCAAGTTTCACAAAACCCCCACGTTCTCGGTAGATGAACAATGGTGGAAAACTCACTGAGACTTGATTAATTACTGTTGTATAACCATAACCATTGTGATATAAAATGTATCCATTGTCAACTGAAACTGTATTAATTATCGTTCCATCTATGACTACCTGAGTTGTAACCCCCCTTAACCAGCCACCTTTCGCTTCTTTAATATGCTTACACAAAGCCTATAAAAGGTAACTCACCCTCACACCTGGGCTGCTGTCTCTCAGAGCAGCAGCCCCTGCAGCAGGTAAAATAAATTACCAATTAATTAACCTAAGTGGGAGTCCGAGTCTATTTTTCCAGGTCCCCTAAGTTATTTCATTTAGAGGCTCCCAGCGAGATCCTTGCCCTCGGACCCCAGCCTGGACCCGCCACCGGCTGACAGCTCCAGGGGAAGGCCTTGGAGAAGATGTCCCTCCGCGCTGGGGCTCTCAGCCGGTGAGAGGAAAAGAGAAAAACTCAGGTCACAGGTTTCCAAATTTTCTGTTTGGGTTATTTAATTATGGTGCCTTAAGTAAGTCTGTCTGGGTCTCTAGAGAATCTGGGGGAACATGGGCTAGGCTGGACGCAGCCCGAGATGCCCCTCCTCCGAGGCAGGATGGAGAC
>CAUYQV010011301.1:0-10259 GCA_963574575.1 Galagoides demidoff | reverse complement strand
TTTGTTTGAAGGTGAGTGAGGGTGCATTGAAGATGAGGCAAAGATTTTAATGCTAATTGTGGAGAGAAGAAACTGGGCGTTGGCTGGAATAGAGATCAATGTTGTGAATCATGATTTAGTCAGCTAATCAGTTAGATAACCCGCTGACTAATAACCTCAGTGGGTTATCTAATAATCTGAGTTGTGAGTTCAGCACCTCTAGGTTTTTCCTCCTCAAATTACTACCATGATATTTTTATTTAGAATGAGTTGTTATAGTGATCCCTGTCTTGCGCTGTCCTAGAGAGGATGATGATAATGTCTGATTACCTGGGATTGGTACAGTGGGCTAAACAAAGGCTATTTCTGAAGCTAAATGTAGTATCTTATTGCTACAGATTCCTGTTTTTGCAGATCACTCATTGGCTCTGTTTCTAGATCAATCTTTAACTCTAAATCATCTATATTTAAAGCATGAGAGTATTTGACATATACCTTCTTCAGAAAGAAGAGAAAAAAATGGACAAGTTCTTTCAGATTTTTTGTTGCAAAATTTTAGAAATCACTCAAGGTAAATGTTGTTATTAAAATGGCAAAAAGAAAGATGAAGAAAAATTTCATTGACAAGACAGTGTATATGTTTCCATCCACATACATATATATTCATTTTGAGGCAGGAAAATAAAAGCACTTCAAAGGAGATGAATGATTTCACTATAGAGCTATATACTTTTTCAAGTCACTGGTATCAATATCTATCTAGATATTATCTTTACATACATGTTAAGAATTGGTATGAGAATTCACAATCATAATAATGTAGAAACAATCCAAGTACCCACCAATACATGCATGGATTAATAAAATGTGAGATACACACACACATATACATACCAGGGAATACTATTCAGCCATAAAAATGGTTACCTGGTATCTTTTGTAACAACCTGGATGGAACTGGAGATCATTCTCTTAAGTGAATTATCATTAGAATGGAAAAACCAACATCACATGCACTCAATATTAAATCAGAACTAATCGATCTATACTTATGTGCAAATATGGAAGTAAAAGTCAATGAAAATACAGCAGGTGTGGGCGGGGGAGTTCACACCTAATGGGTACAATGCACACTACACTATCTGGGTGAGAGGCCCCTTATAACTTTGACTCAATCTGTATAAACCAAACTATGTAACCAAAACTTCTGTACCCCAGTAATACTCTGAAATAAAGGGAAAAAAAGAAAAGAAACAGAAAAGAATTGGGGTGCAGGGTATTTAAACCTTGACATAATGAAGCATAAATATTTTAGTGCCCACCATATTACATATAGCCTCACATGGTATGACATGACTATAGATGAAAGGGGGAAACCACTGTAACCTGGATTCTTGCTTCATGGACTCTTTTAATCTAAGAAATCATTAGATAAAAGATGAAAATACAGTCGAAATGTTAAGAGAAAGAGTTAAATCCTTTGGCATATTTTTAGAGAAAGGCTCTCTCTAGAATTTTCACTGGCCCTCAGGGTAGAGTCATTGGTCCTGAATTGCTTATGTCAGTACTTATCAGTCCACCCATAGATTCTAATCTCTGCAAATAGCATTAGCTTTAATAATCAAGAAGTCTGATAATAAATATATGAAATGGGGCAGTCCAGGGAAGTTCAAACTCACACCTTGAAGTCTCTTCCAATGCTGGCCCTGTTGCACTTGGATTGCCTTTGTGCAGTCAACCTCAGAAAGCAAATTCATATTAGAATAATCTGATTTGGGGGGAGGTAGGCAGAGTGGAAATTACAGACAAGCAAGAAAATTAAGAGAGAAAAGAAAGCACAATGGAGTCTTATATAGGATGGCCATGAAATTTGTGTACAATTTACAATAGCTTACTATTGCATGTGAACTTTATGGCCACACTGTATAAGTGGGTTATAAGAAGAAAGGGAGAAAAGGAAGGAAGATGGAAAGAAAAGAAAAACCAATATTCTTGAAGCAATTACTAAGTTTTGGCTCCCTGCTAGGCATTTTATACAAAGCAATTTAAAATTCTGCTTGCAATTTTGCACATAGCTCTCTAAAGTATCCAATTTTATTTATGCCTTCACTTGCCAATAATTGGACTTCTCTAGTTAAGAGAGCTTCACAAGGAAGGACTTTGTCTTTCTTATATCATTGTCGTCTCCTATATCTCAGACAGAGTCTGACTTATGTGGATATCCAGGGGACATTTGCTAAATAAACATTCCAAGAACACGTTTTTCAAAACATGGAATAATTGAAGGCTGAGTTGGTGGTGGCAGAGACAGAGACAAAGAAATACTTTTCCCCCAAAAAAGTAAAATTCTGAGTAATTTTCTTCTTTTTTCTCTTATTAAACACTATTTTTAGATGCCTAACATCCACTGTCAAGTTCAAGGTTCCAGTATTCCTGTAAGAAAAAGGTCCTTTTTTAATCTGGCTAGTGTTATACTATAAACTCTTGAAATATCATTATTGCCTCCCCCACAAATGGAGAGGGTATGTGAGGGCAGGTCTGTTTCTTTTAGTTTTTTGAACAAATGGTAGCTTCTTTGCTGTTACTTCCAATTAAAATTCCACCGATAATGTTGGAGAGTGCTTCTAATAAGTAACTAGTACATGTTGTCAGAGAGAAAGGTTCAAATGGAGTTATATTTAGAGAATTTCAACAGTTAGATTAAGGAGATAAATAAAATTTAGGTAAACATTTGACAAATGGGAAAGTCATAATGGCCTTATCAGAATAGCCATTTGATTTTCTTGTGGGTTATAATTTAAGAGCAATAAATGAATTTTCCCTTGAGGGCGTTAGCTTTTTATTCAGAAAGAAAATTCAATTCAACCTTGAATTGTCAAAAGGAAAAACCTTGCTTAAATTTTACATTTTCAAGGGATAATATAGCCCTCCTTTTTACTTTGACACTTTAAATTATGCTGCTTACATAGATCAAATCAACTTGATACTTTACAAAAACTTTTGAATGTGCTAGACAAATCAGGTCTGTGTCTGACCAACTATTCTACGATGTCCATGTTGGTTTGTAACCTGCTTAGAACAGAATTCTAATATCCATTTCCCTATTTCTATCAACAATCTTCCTTTTTAAGCCCATGCTGTAATACGTGATAAATATGTATGTAGTTCCTTTGCTCTTATATAAGACATTTTAACAGTTAATCTTAGTCTAAGCAGCATTTCGTAAAGAAACTTTGCTTGAATTGCTTATAGAATAATACCCTACTCAAATTTGATCAATAAATCTCTTGTTTTTCTAATTAGTTATTACAGTGGCTAAAACAGCTTACTGGATGGGAATAAATTCATTCCTTTCTATTTCAAATCTCTGTATCATGCAGTGATCTTACAATTTAGTTTTTAACTCTACCAGTCAACTCTGACTAATCTGTCTGTATAACTTATACCCACAACCCTAAGTGTTTCTGTACCTTCTGATCCAAACTTTGCAATCTCTCCTATCCTTCCCCTAGCTTAAGGAGACTGGAGGTAAGCCTGATTTTTCAAATATGATACCACCTCTTTTTAATAGAACACACCTAATAATTTTGTTATAAAATACACTTTATGTTCTTTCTCATTTTTAACTTAAGTTTGATAATATTTTGGCCTTTGTTCAATTCATTCTGGATATACTAAAACAAAATAAGCTATGATTAATAAATGTGAAACTGCTATATGATACAGTATATCATACTTAAGATTTAGTAGTAACTGATGACAAATTATAAAATTATGCATTTTTTTTAAAATTTTGTTTATCCACCTGAAAACTTTCTTTATGCTTTTCCTTTGTAGATAATTTTTTCCCTCACCCTGAACCCCTAGCAACGACTGATTTATTATCCATTCCTATAGCTTTGCCTTTTCCAGAATGCCATAAAAATGGAATCATTTATTTAGAGGCATTTTGATCTGGGCTTCTTTCAGTTAGCAAAATGCATTTGAAATTTAGCTGTGTTGCTTCATGTATCAATAGCTTATTTCTTTGGTGTTATGGCTGACTTTGGAAGCACTGGACTTTGTTTATTCATTCTCCAACTGAAGGACAGTTGGCTTGTTTCAGATGTTTGATGGTTATGTATAAAGTGTAATACACGTCCACATACAGGTTTTTGGGTGAACATAAATTTTCTCTCATTTTGGGAAAAGTTTTATATATATGTATATGTGTGTGTGTGTGTGTGTGTATTATGGGCCAAAAATTCTTTTGTTTAAGAAGGTTAAAGGTATATGACTATTCTCTTCTGGGTTGGAAAGTTTCAGCTGAAAAGCCTGGTGTCACTCTGATGGCTCTGTCCCAGTAGGTCAGTTGGTGCTTTTTCCTGGCTGTTTGCAGAATTTTCTCTTTTGTCTTGATTTTGGATAGGTTAATTACAATATGTCTTGGAGAGTTGCAATGACCTGGGTTTGATAGCGCTTTAAAAGGAGTGTATCAGAATCTTTAGTGAAACTTGGGAAGTTGTCATTTATTATATTCTCCAGTAGGGCTTCCATTCCTTTGAGATGAACTTCCCCTTCAGGGATCCCTATTATTTATATGTTTGAACACTTTTTATTTTAGACAGAGCCTCAAGCTGTCACCCTGGGTAGAGTGCCATGGCATCACAACTCACAGCAACCTCCAACTCCTGGGCTCAAGCAATTCTCTTGCCTCTGCCTCCCAAGTAGCTGAGACTACAGGTGCCCACCATAATGCCCAGCTATTTTTTGGGTTGCAGCTGTCATTGTTTGGCAGGCCCGGGCTGGATTCGAACCCGCCACCTCAGGTGCATGTGGCTGGCGCCTTAGCCACTTGAGCCACAGGCACCGAGCTGATATGTTTAAACACTTTTTTTTTTTTTGAGACCGAGTCTCAAGCTATCCCCCTGGATAGAGTACTGTGACATCACAGCTCACAGCAACCTCCAACTTCTGGACTCAAGCGAGTGTCCTTCCTCAGCCTCCCAAGTAGCTGGGACCACAGGCACCCACCACAATGCCCCGCTTTTTTTTTTTCATTGCAGCTGTCATCGTTGTTTGGCAGGCTCGGGCTGGATTTGAACCCACCACCTTAGGTGTATGTGGCTGGCGCCTTAGCCACTTGAGCCACAGGTGCCGAGCCATGTTTGAACACTTTAAGAAGTTCCTTAATTCTCTGAGCAAATGTTCTGCTTTCTCTCTCTCTTCTACCTCCTTAACTACCTGAGTTAACTGAAGAACTTTATTCTTTAGCACTGAGATTCTTTCTTCTTCATGGTCTAATCTACTTTTGATATTTTCTACTGCATCTTTAAATTCCATTTGCTTCCTTCATTTTCTTAAGCTTTGTCATATAATTTCTATACTCTTCATCTTTTTCATCCATCTTTTGGTTCTGCCTTTCCACTTCCTCATATGTTCCCTTTATTGCCTTTACCATCCATATTCTAAATTCTCTGTAAATTTCACTAATTCTTTATATGTGGAGTCCTCTGCAGTAGCTGCCTCACCAGTTATTTGGGAGAGTTGCTCTGGCTTGGTTTTTCATGTTGCCAGAATATTTTTTGGTTACTCCTCATATGTGTTTTCTTCTTTTTCACCTCCTTGCCCTACTTTTTCCTTCTCACTTCCTCCTTCACTTTCAATTACCTTGTCTCAGACCTTAGATGTTAAAGTGGCTTCTTAGTACAAGGCCAAAAGGAAGAGAAGGATAAATAACCAGCAGGGAGAATGAAGAAGAAGAGGACAAAAAAAAGAAAAGGAAACAAAGGAAGGGGGATGAAATAAAAGAACTGAAAAATAGGAGAGAAGGAGGATAGAAAGGGAGATCGAGAGTGACAGGAGAAATGGAGATGTTTGGCATGGTGCTATGGACATGCCTGCAACTCAAGGATAAAAGATGTTTGGGCTGGGCAGGTTCCTCACCATCAAGAGCTCCTAAACAGTCTGAGGAGAATAAGACATACCTTTGCCAAATATTGAAAGATAGAGAAAAGAATACAGAAGAAGAAAAAAAATAAAAATAAAAAAGAAAGAAAAATTCAGCAATTCAGCAAGTCAAAAGACTTGCCAATGCTATCTTTTCAGAGGCCAAAGGTAGAAAGTCTCTCTAGACTGTGATCTCACCATCACTTTGAGCCAGACCTCTGGCAAGATCTCCTAACCAGATCAATGCCAAGAACCCCCAGCTCAGAGAAAAAAGAAAAAGTAAAAAAAAAAAAACAGAACATAAGGAAAATTATAAATATAGTTATTTCAGCTAAGAAAATAAAAGAAGAAAGAAAAATCACAAACAAACAAAAAGGGGTGATGTCTTAGGTGTTGTATGAAAATTTCATGTGGAAAAGATGAGAAAAGTAGAAAAGTCTCTGCCAAAAAAGAGAAAAGGGGAGACAAGTAAAACAGAGAGAGAGAATAAATGGGCTTGAGATACTGTAACAAGCAAACAGGAGCCCTTGCCCTTGAAGAAAGTAAAAATGGAGATGAAGAATACAATCAACCTTGGGCGGTGCCCATATCTCAGTGGGCAGGGTGCCAGCCACATACACCTAGAGTGGTGGGTTCAAACCTGGCCTAGGCCTGCTAAGCAACAATGACAATTGCAACCAAAAAAATAGCTGGGCGTTGTGGTGGGCACCTATAGTCCCAGATACTTGGGAGACTGAGGCAAGAGAATCACTTAAGCCCAAGAGTTTGAGGTTGCTGTAAGCTGTGATGCCACTGCTCTCTACCTAGTGTGACAGCTTGAGACTCTGTCTAAAAAAAAAAAAATAAGAAAGAATACAAACAAACATACAACAAAACAAACAAAATAAAATAACCATAAACAATAACAAAAAAGAGAAAAGAAAAAATACTACTAAAAATAAGATAAAA
Organism: Galagoides demidoff; assembly: GCA_963574575.1. NCBI lineage: Eukaryota > Metazoa > Chordata > Mammalia > Primates > Galagidae > Galagoides > Galagoides demidoff. Next base: position 3,404 of record CAUYQV010011301.1, on the reverse strand, counting down.
AATAAAACAATTGTAGAAGAGGGCAATATTAACTGTATGTGTGTGTATATACATATATGTTGCAACATACCCCTAGACCACGAGGTGGCGCTGTGGTGCTCGGAAAGGGGAAGAACACATGCAGGGAATTCTCCTTCCTGTAGTACCTGAGGAGAAGGGGGTCTTGTTATCTTTGCTTAGTTGCCCTTGGTGAGTGCCTGATTATTTACTAAGCATTCCGTTCCCTCTAGGTTGGGCTATTAACACTATCCAGAATCTTTAGTGGGCAAGTCTCACAGTGCCTCCTGACAATTCCTGGGGGGTGGTGCTGGAGCCACTCAAATCTCCCCAGGAGTGGATGCTCGGGTTCGGCAGGCATGTCAAGGCCAGCCATGTACTAGGACCCTGCGCACAGACCTTCCCACAATGGCTCCCAGGTAGCATCCATGACCTTCCTACAGTAGGGGCCTAGTTAGTAGCCAAGACCTTCTGGCAATGGTGACTCAGGCCCCAGTCAAGCTCATGGGAAATTCACTCCACCCCTGAATTAGAACCCCGTGGCTGCCAGACGCAGTAGCGGGCACCTGTAGTCCCAGCTATTCGGGAGGCTGAGACAGGAAGATCCCTTGAGTCCGGGAGTTCTGGCTGTAGTGCGCATGCCAGGTGTCCGCTCTAAGTTCGGCATCAGTATGGTGACCTCCCCGGAGCTGGGGGCCCTAAGGAGGGGTGAACTGGCCCAGGTCACAAACAGAGCAGGTCAAAAAACTCCTGTGCTGATTAGTAGTGGTTTGTGCCTGTGAATAGCCACTGCGCTCCAGTCTGGGCAACATAGCGATACCTCGTCTCTTAAAAAATAAAAATAAAAATAAAATATATATATAAAACCCAGTGGCTGAAGGCTGTTTGAGTCCACCTACTTGTCCAGTCTTTCTACTGCAGTTCTAATGTGGGGTCCCCTGATATCCACAAACTGCAGAGGGGCTCCCTGCTATCCCAAGGGCAGCTGGCCAGTCCCCACCCACCTAAGCGCTTGCCTTCTGTGTCAGTCCTCCACAGCTCCAGACCTCCTGCTGTCTCCTGCAGTCCACCACCTTCTCATGTTTTTACTTTTTAATAATAACCATTCCGACAGGGGTAAGGTGATATATCATTGTGGTTTTGAATATACCTGAAGATTCGTGATATTGAACAATTTTGCATGTTTCCTGAATTTTGCATGTATTCTTTGAAAAATTCTGTTCATTATCTTTTGCCTGATTTTTGATGGGATTATTATTTTTTCTTGCTGATTTGAGTTTGATTTTTTTTTGTATATTCTGATTACTAGTCCTTTATTGGATATATAACTTGTGAATATATTCTGGTATTCTGTAGTTCGTAGAATCTCCATCCTGCAACCAAATATTCAAATGCTTTTCCACTGAAAGTAGGCACGACAAAGTCATCAGAAGCTTAGGTAACTTTTAAATTAACAAAAGTTTTCATTTTTTGAAGTTATTAAGTATATAGTGGTTAGATTATTACAAAATAATGTACATTTTAAAATATATCCAGTTGAAGTTTCTTGAATGTGGCCTTATTTTATTGCAGCTCAACTAATATGTCCTTTTAACATAAAAAGTTCTCTATGATGATCTCTTTTAAGTGTGCACTTAGATCATTGAAATTAAATGTTGGTATTGATAAGTGAAGTATTATTCCAGTTATCATGTTGATTGTTAACTATTTGCGTTGTTTTCTCCTTTATGTTACTATTTTATAAGAGCTATGCATTTTTACTCTCAAGTGATTTTGCACTGGTGAGTGTTGACTACACTTTTTTTTTCTTTTTTCTTTTTTTTGGGACAGCGTCTCACTATGTTGCCCTCAGTAGGTGCCATGGCGTCACAACTCACAGCAACCTCTCACTCTTGGGCTTAAGTGATTCTCTTGCCTCAGCCTCCCAAGTAACTGTGACTACAGGCACCCTCCATAAAGCCCAGCTATTTTTTGTTGCAGTTGTCATTGTTGTTTAGCTGGTCTGGGCTGGGTTCAAATCCACCAGCCTCAGTGTCTGTGGCTCCTGCTGTTACACTGTGCTATGGGTGCTGAGCCTTGAGTACATTTTTTGGTATGAGGAGCACTTCTGAACATTTCTCATAGAGAAATGCTTAGGGGCACAAATTCCTTTAGTGTTGGCTTATCTGGAAAATGTTTTATTTCTTTTTTACTTATAAAACTTAGTTTTGTAGGACATAAAATACATGGCTGACAATTATTCTGTTTAGGATGTTCATGGTGAAATTCCAATTCCTACTGCCTTGTGAGGTTTCTGCTGAGAAGTCTACTAGTAGTCTGATGGGTTTTCCTTTGTAAGTTGCTTGATGCTTTTGTCTCGCTGCTTGTTGAATTTTCTCCTTCAGTCTGACTTTGGTTAGACTGATGATGGTGTGCCTTTGTTGGCAATAAATCTTCAAGCAATAAATCTTCGATCAGCTCATTGACCTTATTGTGTCTGGGTGTCTAAATCTCTACAAGATCAAGGAAGTTTTCTTTCATTATTCCGTCAAATGTTTTCCATTCTTTTTAATTTGTCTTCTTCCTCAGAGATACCTATGATTCCAATGTTCGGGCTTTTTACATAATTCCATATTTCTCAGAGGCTTTTTCATTTCTCTTGATTTTTTTTCTTTATTTTTAACTACTTGAGTTAATTCAAAAGCTTTCTTTTGCTTGGTCTAGTCTGCTAACATTTTCTACTGTATTTTGAAATTCTCTAAATAACTTCTTCATTTCCAGGAGTTCTGTTTTTTTTAAAACTATCTCTTTAGTGAATTTTTCATTTGTGTTGTGAATTTTTGTTTTGTTTCTTTATGTTGGTTTTCAACTTTCTCATTGATCCCACTGAGCTTACTTAAGATTCATATTTTGGATTCCATATCTGGCATTTCAAAAATTTCCTTTTGGTTAGAGACCATCATGGGAGTGCTATTGTGATCTTTTGGTGGTGTCAAAGTAAACTTTTTCTCCATATTGCCAGCCTTCTTCTTATGCAGTTTCTTCTCATCTGAAATCTCTTCCCTCAGCTCAAATCAATAGCTGCTAAGAAGAGATAAAACCAAGACTTCACATATAGCTTCTGTGGTGCCATCTCCAGTCCTGTCTGTCTAGGCTGCCTTTCCAAAAGCATATATAGTGGTAACCCAGAGTTCACATTTAGAAGCGAAATGATGCACATGTACACACTTTGCTGGTCACAACCAACATTTAAGATATGCAGTCTAGCTATATTAAATATGCAAAGGTTGGTTCAACTGACTAATCTTATGATTGAGAGCAAAATGACCAGAAGAAAGTTAATATTTATTGATATGTTTATTATTATCATGTATATCTAACTTCATTCTTTCCTTCATCATACATTTTATATATATATATATATATAT
>CAUYQV010011300.1:0-13415 GCA_963574575.1 Galagoides demidoff | reverse complement strand
CCCTGGGCAGAGTGCCATGGCATCACAGCTCACAGCAACCTCCAACTCCTGGGCTCAAGGGAGTCTCCTGCCTCTGCCTCCCAAGTAGCTGGGACCACAGGCGCCCGCCACAACGCCCGGCCATTTTTTGGTTGCAGCCATAGTTGTTGTTTGGCAGCCTGGGCTGAGGCGTGGCTGGTGCCTTAGACGATTGAGCCACAGGCACTGAGCCAAATTTACACATTTTAGAATCATTTCTTCTATTTCTGTGAAGAACATCATTGACATTTTGATGGAGATGCATTGAATCTGTAGATCGCTTTAGGTGGTATAGACATTTTAACAATATTGATCCTTCCAATGCATTTTGTGTGTCCGCCTCAATTTCATCAATGTTATACAGATTTCACTGTAGAGATCTTTCTCTTCTTTGATTACATTTATCCCTAGGTATTTTATTTTATTTGAAGCTGTTGAAAATGGGATTACTTTCTAGGTTTTTTTTTCAGATTGTTTACTACTGGCATATGGGAAATATAACTGAGTCTTTTAGGTTGACTTTTTTTTTTAGGGTTTCCTGGCTTTGTTCCAGACATTAGAGGAAAGACTGTCAGTTTTTTCTCAATCAGTATGATCCTAGTTATGGGTTTGTCACATATGATTTTTATTAAGTTTCTTCTATACACCATAGAGTTTTCAACATTGAAAGAAAATGTTGGATAAAACCCACAGCTCAAGTCCTAGAAGTATCAACAACCAAGGCAGCTTGCATACCAACCTGACTTAAATACTCAATTCTTTGTCTTGCAGAACACAAGTTTCTGTTCCCAGGATGGACGGATTATGAGAAATAATGACAGAGCCTCAAGCTGTTGCCCTGGGTAGAGTGCTATGGCATCACAGCTCACGGCAACCTCCAACTCCTGGGCTCAAGCAATTCTCCTGTCTCCGCCTCCCGCCATAATGCCCGGCTATTAAAACAATACATCTTTATAACCACAGTATGTGGACAAGAACCTATCAAAACCCAACATTTGTTTCTCTTTTAGGCAATTTTTGTTCCCCCAAGTGATTGCCATTTTCATATTTAAAGTAACATAATAAGAAAAGAAGATATTTTCCTTTGAATAGATTGTGGTACCATTGAATTGTAAACAGTATTAAAGATCAAAATGTTGACGGAAGAAAGTTAATGCTCACCTTCTATCATGTTTAGTTTAAAGTCTGTGATAAGAGGGGAAATTATCAGTGGGGTATATAGGTCTGAGGGTTCAAGGGAAAAGTGTTTTGGAATGTAAATCTCTGATGTATGAATGTCATGTGTGTGACTGCTATTTGAAACTCTGAATCTAAGTTGGGTTTCCTAGGGATAAAATATAGAGTGAAAGAGAACTCATTGGGTAGGAAATTGAGACATGCCCAGCATTTAATAGATGGGAAAAAAAGAATCTTAGCTTGTAAAGGAAACCAAAAAAATATGAAGGCTATGCCATTAAAAAAAAAAAAGGTAAGAAAATATACGCAGTATTTAGAAATGATCATGATGGTTGAGCACTGCTAGTGTTGCCACCCAATCAAGTTCATTTGCCCACTGCCCAAGGGGAAACCAATACACTAAGACAGCAGGGCTTGCAGCAGAGGAAGAGTTTAATTCTGCATAGCACTAAACAGGGCAACAGGAGAAAGTTCCCATATCTGCCTGCCTGAGAATTTGTGAGACAAGGATTTTATGGATATTTAGGGATACAGAAATGATCTTTCTTCTATTGCTTCAGTTCCTGGAGTTGTAATTCCTGTTGAATCAGTTTCTTGGTATAGGCCATGGCTCTGGATGGGTCAGCTAATCCACTAGCATATGGGGCCTGAAAGTTATCTCAGAAACTACCCCCTAGATTTCAAAAGATGATGCTATCTTTGGAGAAAGCTAAGAATCTTCACAGGTGCCAGCGATGTGACTCCAGGGTACTGAAAAGCAGCACAAGAAGGCAAACAAGGGAACAGTGACTAACTGTAATCATTGCTTTTCGCTAGGCCCTTCCCACAGGTCTTGTTTAGCATCCCTCTATTCATTTGTAAAGGGCAGTTTCAGTAGGAAATAAAGTTAGGTTTTAAAAAAATATATTAATTTAAGAATTTAGATATTACTCATTATACGACTGGGAAAGGAAATTGTCAGGGTCACAGGGACAAAAGCTAGATTTAGAATATGTTGAAGGGTGACTGGGGTATGAGTAAATAGGGACACATCATTAACAGTTCTAGATATGTGGCTATTTCTTTTCATATTACAATGGGATGAATGAATGACAAATCCAGTGGAGAATGTGAGATCAAGGCAAAGTTTTGTTTTGTTTGTGTATGTTTTTTCTTGGGGACATCCTTGACCATATTCACCCTCTACAGCAAAAATTCAATAACAAGGATTAGATCAAATGGAAGAGAAAGAAAGGAGAAATGGAGGCTGTGAGTATCCAAGTAAGGCAGGAAGAAAGGTACAAGCTACAAATCATAGGTGGCTGGACTGGTTTCACAGTGGAGGGGGAACACATTCCCTCTTGTAACCTTAAAGGATTAGAGTGCGTTTAATGTTGTTCTCTACCACAGATTCAGAGCCAGTGAGACCCCTGAACCAATAGCAAGTGAGGTAGTGGTGCAGTAACAGAAAACAGCTTCACTGTTTCTGTTAATTTGGACATTTTCAAGGATTTTATCTCTATCTGCTCTTTTCATTCTTGAAGACATGTCAATCTTTTCTCTCTACTTTCAGGCTAAACTCTGTATGATGAATCATTGCAGCATTTTAAATTAGAGTTTTAGCTGTCTTTTCTCCCCCAGTTGACCTAGATGGGTAGAGATGACCCACCATTCCTCATGCCAGAGTCATGAACCTTAGTACATGTCTATCCAGCTTTCAAAACTCCAGATACATCTTCTTGAAATGTAAATCTCACTACATTCTCAATAGCTCCATATGTGGTTAATTGAACAATGACTAATCATGAATCCAATAGCATACAGTTGTTATTGGGGTGTCTTAGAAAATGATCTTGAATCCAGAGCCAGACACAGTGGGTTTTAATTCTGAATTATTACGTAACTAATCACAAGACATTGAGCAATCTGTTTAGCTTCTTTGTGACCTGGTTTCTTCGTCAATAAAATGGGAAAAATAGTAGCACTTACCTGACCAAGATGGCCTTAATGTTTCCTTCACCCTGGGTAAACTTGAGCCAGATTTCTTCCTGACTGCAGCCTCTTATTCTCCCTTTTTTAGAGCATTTCCTTTCTTTCTCTGTTCCTGTGAGATGAAAATCTTCTCCCAGCCTCTTGCCAGTCTTTACAACTCAGTAATGTCTCTCTCAAGCATCCTAGAATTATCCTCTTGAAATGCAATTTAAAACAAGCAAACAAAAACCAACAGTTCCCCTGTCTCCAGATCTCTGTGGAAGGATAAAGTACTTAACTTCCGTACATGCGATTAGTAATCACAGATGATCTATTCACAGTGACCATGGCCCATAACTTCCTCTACTATTTCTCCTGTAGGTCACACCTGCTCCTAATAACTCTCCTGCCTCTTCTTTTAGTGGAGTTGAGTCCAATCTCATTCTCTGATTGTAATAATCTTGAATAAAGTCTTCATTGCCTGCTTACAGGTTGTGATACTTTATATTTGACATACTTAGAGAATTACTGTGAGGATTAGATGAGTTAACACACATGCCTTACATGTCATATTACATATTTGATTTACCTATCAAAATGGAATGCCACATCCCCATAATTTTTTCTGTAACATTATGTTAAACTAAACCTTTATTAATCTCTAAATGTGAGAAGGTTATTTGTGCTTTTGTGTATGCATGTGCATGTGTACATATGTGCTGTATGTACACCTGGTATTCTTTCCTTCTCACCGCAAGGCTCCAATTTATTAGCGCCAACTCCTAGGAAACCTTACTGATTGGATCAAGAGGAGTAAGTTATAGATGATATTCCTGCTCAGCCAAGTCTCCCCCCTCCCCTTACTAGGGAAGATTTCCCCAGTAAGCAGGTAAAGTATTGCACTGGCAGAGTGCTTGGCACGTAAGGATTTGATGTATTAATTACTTCTGATTACGTATAAATTAGTATTATTAAATATGGAATAATGCTTTCTTCCAATGGCCATTTATATATACAGCTCCAGTCTCCTGACAGGGTGAAACGTTTTGTTACTTTTCTTCATAAATGCATCCATTTATTGTGCTTGTTTTATTCCTTGGTTGAATTGTTCTTTTATTGCCGTCTCTCGTTTATATTTTAGGAATAAAGCCCTGGCAATATTACATCATTAGGCTGTGAGGATTCTAACGCTGCAGAGGCATGTGAAGGACACCATTTTCTCTTGTGGCTAACCTTTTTGAAAGTCTTAAAGAAGAAAAAAAAAATGTTCAGAAAAAACTCATTGCCTCAGGCAGTTTGAATTCCTGTCATCTTTGAAAAGTGTTACCTCTGCTTCTGTTAGTTTTATTGTGAAGAATTTGGCAGAAAAAAAAAGTGATGTGGATAAAGAGTTCAGAAACTACCTTAAGAAACCTCCTGCTGAGTGAGGTATTCTTAGGTCTCTAGGCTACTCGTACTTGTAAATTTACTCGGATTGGTCAGCTGTTAGGTGGGGGCTCTCTCTTCAGTCATAAGAAAAGTGTCTACAATATAGGACATTCACATCCCTCAGGGTGTTGGGATCATTTGCCAGGTAGGAAATAACTATTATAAATTATACAATTATGCATTTTTGTGTAATCTGATGATGAAACACAGCAGCACCTTTTAGAAAGCATTTGGAACAATACTTGGCATATGACGTACATAAAATATTTCATTGTGATATTAAGAAAAAGTTATCTACATTTACCTTTCTTTATTTCCTACTCTTCTCTCAACTTCTTACAAAGTATTGTTTTCTCCTCTTAATTTTTATATCATATTCAATTAGTTAATTAATATATTTTGCTGGAAGGGAAATGAGTTTATTCCAAAAGCCGAAAGTTGGGGAAATGGCCAGGCCCAGGCTTCAAGCAGACTATTTCAGCTTATGAGTTAAGTGAAAGGCGTTTTTAAAAGGAACTGGGTATGGGAGGCATTCAGAGTGGCAAGGGCAGATGTTCTATGTACGTGAATGTCCCATCAGTTATATGGGCTTGTACCATCTCTGAATTATAAATTAACTACAATTTTGAGGTCATCTCCAGGTGGAGGTTTGTGTCAGCCCTGGTACTTTCTTTCACAGATTCCTGGTGGGATATTTCTTCCTTTGCTCAGGGTATGAAAACAGTATTAGTAATGGCAGTGGGACGTGTAGGTGCAATTGCTGTTTTCCTGGGGATAAAGTCACTTGAACACTTAATTTACACAGTAGGTCTCTGCCCAGTAGAGGGATTGGGCATCCAGTGTATAGAGAAAGCTGGGTCTCCATTACAGGTCCCCTAATTGGCACTCAAAAGATTATAACAAAGCCTTTTGCTGCACACACCTCCCCACAATTCCCAATGTGGGTACCTTGTTCTTATGCTTCTTATTTCTAGGGAGTTAAAAACTGAATAAGTCTTTCCAGTATGAATCAAGAAATCAACCAATTTAGTTCCCAGGACACCTGTGGGAAAATTTTAACTAGCTCTGAGACATACTGAGGAGCCCTTAGGCATCCCTACTCACAATCAGGGCCACAGGTCTATTCCACCCTCTGTCAGTTGGCCTTTCCCCGGTAGACTCATCCTTTTTCTGAGCTTTGGATCCCTTTCCCTTCTTTAGGGCAGTCCATCTTCCATGCAAGGGGCACATTGACTGTGACTTAAAGTCCTGCCCTAATTTCCATCCTTTCTTTGATGTAGAGATTTTTTCCCTATCTCCACATACATTACTGCTGGTTTTTGCTTTTTTATTTCCCTGGCACTGTACACTTTGAAAGCAATGTCAGTGAGCTGAGAAGGGTTCATTCCTAGAACTCTCTGTTTTCCAGCTTTCTTTTTATATAAGACGCATTCTGCTATATGAAAGTCATTCTTATGATTCTCAAATTTGGGAGGACCCCTGGATCTATATCAGTGTATCTACAATGAGCTTGGTAAATGAATGGGCTCCAAAAATTCAGAGAGGTCCTCATTCACCTTTTGGAAGACTGTCAGAACTTTGTCTAAGCCCAGTTGCTTTGGTACTCCACCTTAGGCTGCTACAACACTGAACTGGGAGCTTCCGGAAAATAGAGCATTGGACTTCCAGCCATGTTTTGGAGCTAACAGGTGGACACCACACTGCTTCTCCACCCATAGGGTTCCTTTGTCCACTAGAGATAGATTCAGCTCTTCAGCTGTCACATCATCTGTTCCCACACAGATAGTTGCCAAGTCCTGCCCAGGATGCAGTGGGGCCTGGAGAATTTGTGTGATCCCAGAGCTTGGATATTCTTTGCAGATTTTCATCTAGGGAGAGGTGTAAGGAGAGCTAGAGTGCTGGCTGTCCTCCGTGCACACTCCTGTCCTCTCCCGGCCCTTCCCTAGCTTATTGTAGCTAAGAATGATTGAGCCAAGACTCTCAAAAGTGGCTGTGTCTTCTCTGTGGGGGCACCCGTGAGTCTGAGGTTTCCATAGATAATTGAGTCCACATCTTTCCTCTTGAGGACCTGCAGTGGAGAAGTTGCCTGCCCTCTAACACATCCTGGAGATGGTCACAAGTGGGACAGGGCATGCAGGACGGATGCTGCTACCCCGGGACTTGATTGGGTTGCCTGGGGCACAAAAGGGAGATTGGAGAACTAAACCTAAGAAGGAATCTATGTGGGCAGAACTGTCACAGTTCTATCATAGGAGAGTATAGTGTGGGTCTGAACTTATGGCCAACTGGTGGAGCTTGTTGTACAAGGAAGTTCCTAACCCATGGTGCCATTGCTGGTGAGCTCATGGAGTTCTGTTTGCAACTCAACACTGTGAGGAGATGCAGGAGACACAGGTGAAGAAGAGTGAAACCTACCCCTGAGAGCCAGTCTGTGAATCCCAGACAGTTCCTTCCCATGGGAAGACTTTCCTATTTGGTGAAGCCACTTGACCTTTCCGAGTGGTTTTCCCCTGTGGCCAGGGAGCCAATCTTTGATACCTTCTGAGTCAGTTCTAGGGTCTTCCTCAGCATGGTATGAAAGCAGGCTCACCTGATCCGGCCTGCCCAGCCTTACTCTTCCACCCCCCCTCTGCTGTAGTGGAGGAAAAGTATCCCCTGGTAACTCCAGGGCCCTTCCCACAGTCTGGATCTAGTTTTGCTGTTCTGCATATGGTTATCCAGTTTTCCCAGTGCCATTCCTTGAGGAGGGTTTCCTTTCCCCAGTGCATGTTCTTGACAACTTTATTGAAAATCAGTCAGTTGTGTAGATGTGGCTTTATTCCTGTGTCCTCTATTCTGGTCCATTGGTCAATGTGTTTATTATGACCCAATATCTGGTCCATTGGTCAATGTGTTTATTATGACCCAATACCATGCTGTTTCATTTACTCTAGCTTTGCGATTTGTTTTGAAGTTAAGTGGTGTAGTACCTCCAGCTTTGTTCTTTGTGCTCAGAATTGCAGAACTATTTTGGCAATTAGGGCTTCTTTTTTGTTTATTTGTTTTGGTTCCATACAGGTTTTAGCATTATTCTGTCCCTTTCTATGAAAAATGATATCGGAATTTTGTGAAGGATTACATTGCATCTTTAAGTTGTTCTCAGCAGTATGGACATTTTAATGATACTAATTCTAATCCATGAACATGAATGTTCTTCCATTTGTTGTGTATCCTCTTTAGTTTCTTTTATCAGTGTTTTATGGTATTTTCCCTTTTAGTTCAGGGAGATAAAACGAACAGATAAACAAAAACTCTAAGAATTCAGTTAGCATAAATTTAGAAAGCATAAAAGTAGAAAGATCTCTTTGATAAAATTTGTGCTAAATTAATTCTTAAGGTTTTATCTGTTTGTTTTAGCTACTGTAAATGGAATTGCCTTCCAATTTCTCTCCCAGCTACCTCATAGTTAGTATATAAAATTTCTACCAATTTTATATCCCGTAACTTTTCTGAATTTATGTATGAGATCTACAAGTATTTTGGTGGAATTTTAAAATCAAATTATTTGAAACAATTTGATTACACACTCAATATAGAAACATGCTAATAAAGTCCAGAGACTACTACAACAAATTCTTTAAGAATTCATTGCAGAGATACAAAAGAAAACATGTAAATCTCTTGAAAGTTTATGACAAATCCCACAAGGCAGCATGGATTATTGGCTTTTCTTCTACTCCATCCCATATGGATAAAAACAATTTCTATAACTACTTTATAATTATTTTAAAATGCCAATATTGAAAATTTTATTTCTTTGTTCAACTTATTTATGCATATTTTAGCTATGAATACTTTGTATTATGTAACAATCAAAGATAAAGAGTACCATATTCTATGGACTGGATGTGTAGATTCCAGGTTATTACATATTTGATACTTGTTGGGACAAGGAATAGTTTAATGCTGTCAAAGATATTTTAGACAAGACTAGTATGTAGTATTTTAGGTCTCTGTTTAAAATCAAAATTGACTCACAAAATCACATTTTCCTCAAAATGCTTTTATTTTTATTCTTCTTTCTACATTTTTTTTTAGAAATGTAATTATTTATTATTATTATTATTTTTTTAGCCATCGCTGGGTTTGAACCCGCCACTTCTGGCATATGGGCCCAGTTCCCTACCCTTTTGAGCCACAGGCACCACCCTTCTTTATACATTTTATACATGTATTTTTATTTTACCTTGTAATGACATTCTTTATACAGTCCAATATAATTATATGCAATTATGAGAATGTGCCCAATATGATTACTACTAGCTCTATGTGGCTATTTTGCACTTGAAATGTGCCAACATGGATAAGGAATTGTGTTCTTTTAAAGTATTTAGTTATAATGAAATATCTGAATTTTCAAAGCCATATGTGTCTACTAGAGATCCTAGTGAAAAGTGTAGTACTAGAATATTCAAAATAATATTGACTCGAATGATTAAGTTTTTGCAATCTGTACTTTAAACTAATAATTTTCATTAACACACCATTACCAAGTAATCCTAAAACATTTTAATCTAGAAGATGCCATTTACTCTAGAGATTTGGATTATCTCAGTGTCTTTCATTTGCATTACTTAGTAACAAAACACATGACTCTCAAATTGAAAGTGTACTATGAAATAATATTTGACGTTTTCAAACATTATGTCAAATAGCATGAACCTTGAAGTTTATGAATTAAGCATGCATAATGAGAATCAAAATTTGTCTTTGCCACTCAATTGCATGGGGTGAATGAATCATTCTTTCAAAGTCTTAGATTCCTCCCTGGCATAAGTAACAATCAAATATCTTACAGAATTGTAATAGACTTGAATGATGTAATACTTAAAATTCCTTAGCAAATCATTTATCCCATTGCATATAATTTATTCCATTGCATATAATTATTTGATTGATGGTAAATAAAACAAATCAAATCACTAATACTTAAAGAGTATTTATCATGACTGTCAGCTATTGTTGTAAAGCTTTACGTGTATTAATTCTTTTAGTCTTCACAGCACATTTTTGAATAACTTTTATTATTATCTTCACTTTATAAGTGAAGGACAGTTGTGGTGTAGAGATGTTAATACTTCTAAAAGATTATATAGCAATAAGAGGGGGGATCAGAACTTAAAACAAGCATCTTAGCTTTAAATACTCTGAATATCTCTATTAAACTTCCTATGTAGGTTTTGACTTTTGAAGTATTAGACTACACAAATACCATTATAATACTAATATAATAATAAATTTTTTACTCTATTTCACTTAACTCTTAAATTTTGTTTTATAATTAATAGATTTGTTTATTTCAATGTATTTAGAGGGTACAAGAGTTTTGTTGATACAAGAATAAATTGCATAGTGGTAAACTCAGGGTTTTTAGTGCACCTGCCACCCAAATAGTATTGAAATTTTATCTGGACTAAAATTCTCTAAAAGAATTTTTTTTTTCTGATGTATGCATTCAAAGAGAAAGAGAGAGAAGAAGAGAGAAAAAAATCCTCTATGGAATTATTTAGCATTATGCTAAAATATTGATTCTCTGAGAGAAGTAAAACTACACAGTAACAGTAGCTTAACAAGACAAAAATTTCATTCTTACACAGCCAGCTGGAGAAATGCATCCAGAATTGGTAAGACAGCTCCATGCTACAAAGTAGGCAGGGACCCAGGCTCATTTCCCTCATTATTTCATAATCCTTAGGTTATGACCTTCGTTTTCATAAGCCAAAATAGAAGCATCCATTTTTCAAGTAGAAATAGAAAAAGAAGTTGGGAAGAAGCAAGTGTTCGCAGGCATATTTTCTTCTGGAGATACTCCTATAAACCACATGATGACATTAGATTGAGTTACATGGCCACATCTGTCAGAAAGGCAAGGAAAAATAATGTAATATTTATTCTGTTAGCTCATGTGCCTTGCAAAATATTTTAACATTATAGATGAAAGATGACATGAATTGCGACAAAACTGTCAATTACTCACACAGTCTATTGCGTATTCTTATGCTGCATTCTAAAAGCTAATGCAAAGATAAAGACGCATTTAGTTATGCAATTTATGGCATCTATAAAACAAATATAGAGCAAAGTAATTCAAGTGATTTCAATGAACATAATTCATCCATATAAACACACAAAAAGCGCTATATTTACATATATACACTTATACACACTACACAAAACTATAAATACACAACAGGAATTATAGATACGTATATGGGTATGTTTGATATATAATAGATGATAGATAAACAGATGATAGGTAGATAAAGATAATATTCCTCAAGGGTCCTCATCAAGACAATGGTGTTTAAATAATACACAGGATTTTTTAAAGTAGTTTCGTATTTAACAACCTGCTCTACATCATTACCACAAAGGACCTTCAGTCAAAGTAACTCTGAGGAAGATGTTGGTATAATATGTCCAAGGAGAGAAATCTGAGAAATTCTTTTAATTTCTTAGACTTTAGAGGACTCATCTTCTTCAGGAAATTTATATAAGTACTATTTATCTGAATGAATATTTCCAATTTATATTTCTTGCCTATCATCAGGAACAGAATTATTCTATGGTGATGTACCACTGTTTAAAGAAAACTATAGTCCAGATACTATGATTCTTGTCTGTAATCCTGAAATTTGGAAGGCTGGTGCAGAAGAATTGCTTCAGTCCAGAATTTTGAGACCACCCAGAGCAACAGAGTAAGACCCTCTATTTATAACAAATAGAGGTGTGGCAAGTGCCTCTAGTTCCAGCTACCTGGGAGACTGAGGCAGCAGGATCGCTTCAGCCCAGGAGTTTGAGGTTGCAGTGAACTATGATGACGATACCCCTGAACTTCAATCTAAGGAACCAAGCAAGAGCCTAGCTCAAAAAAAAAAAAAAAAAATCTAAACCATCTAAAAAAAGAAAGCTACTTAGAAAGCCGTACCACAGTATTTAGTGAAAATATCTGTCAATTTTTGACTTCCTATATCAGTCATTACATGTATAATTTTATATACATTTTTTGACATTAATTCTATATTCAGCTGTTTTTATGTACGTTTTATAGATAAGGACAAAGACAGAACTAGACTATATGTTTGCTACCCAGGTCATACAGTTGATAGATGAAATAACTAAAATTAAAACTTAGATCTAATTGATTGCAAATACTCTATTCTCTTTACTAAAACACTTCTCTAAGTTTTTTATCAGGTGGTTAGAGAAAAATACAGGATTTTAAAATGTATAACATGATAGTAAGTTCTCTGGAACTGGCATTCTTTGAATGGAATGAAGTTATGCATGTATGTAATTAACACAAGTTAGACATGTTTCCTCTAGTAATGCACTCACCATCTGTGAGAGCAAAGTCTCACCCCTATACAGGAGGCCGTGATGTGTTACTGGTGTGCTAGGACCCTTGGGCGGCTACAGCCCCCAGGCTTACTGCTTCTATACACAGATACCTTCTCCATTTACCAAATATGCTGACTTGCATGATGCAAATATTTGAGAAACACTGCATTATATTTACTGAAAATTTATTTCTTGGGTGACACCTATGGCTCAAAATAGTAGAGCTCCAGCCCTGTATACTGGAGGTGGTGAGTTCAATCCCAGCCCTAGGTGAAAAAACTGCAAAAAAAACAAAAAAGGAAGAAATTATATCTTAAGCATTTTTATTAGGATTGTCAGATGTATCAAATAAAAATACAAGGTACCATATTAAATTTTAATTTTAGAACAAGAGAACATTTTTTGTAAGTACAGCATTCCTCATGCAGTATTCAGGACATATTAATATGAGCATATTTATTTGTTCTTACTGGTTCTTATAGCTCTTCTTATGTCACTCTGATACTCATTTTTGTTTGAATCATTAATAGTGACCTCAATTTCTAAAATTTTCATGAAACACGTGGAAAAACAGGTAAGCCTTGATATTGGAAAGGGACAATGTTGAGAGGAAGCAAGATGTATGAAGTAGGACAATCGAAACCTTGGTCTCTAACCTTGGGAGTAACTGAAGGTCACACTGCAATGTAATTTTCAAATTCTGAGCACTCAAAGACACGTTGCTTAATGACTGGAAAATGACCATTCTCCATATATTTCTCACATATTTTAAGAAAAAAATCATCCTGTGTTTTCGGTTATGTTGGGTCGGAAAGTTCTTTCATCAAGACATTTTCCTCGTAAAACCCTGCTTCTGCTGTTGCTAAACTGCATGAAGTTAGCGTTTGTTGGTAAGCATCCCTCTCTCACTTTTCTGGAGAAAACAATCCTCTTCCATTTCATTGGAAAGGAAACACAGCATGGCAGAGATGTGTCCCTCATTCTTGAAGAGTGTGGCTCTCCTTTGACACCCAACAACCAAAGAACATTAAGAAGGGGTCTGGATTACTTAATTTTAATTTGCACTCCCTGTGGGATGTAGAAATGATGTTTCCTTCATTTGCATCCATCTTACTTTGGTGCATTTTTCAACCTCTTTGTTCATTAAAAACTGAAAGACTTTCATATTTTATTTCGATCATCAAGAATCTGTGCTTTTGGCTCGGTGCCTGTGGCTCAATCAGCTAAGGCGCCAGCCACGTACACCTAAGGTGGCGGGTTCGAATCCCCAGCCCGGGCCCGCCAAACAACAATGAGGGCTGCAACCAAAAAATGGCCGGGCATTGTGGCTGGCGCCTGTGGTCCCAGCTACTTGGGAGGCGGAGGCAGGAGACTCGCTTGAGCCCAGGAGTTGGAGGTTGCTATGAGCTGTGATGCCATGGCACTCTACCCAGGGGGATAGCTTGAGGCTCCGTCTCAAAAAA
>CAUYQV010011298.1:0-12505 GCA_963574575.1 Galagoides demidoff | reverse complement strand
CTGGGACCACAGGCGCCCGCCACAACACCCGGCCATTTTTTGGTTGCAGCCATCATTGTTGTTTGGCGGGCCCGGGCTGGGGATTTGAACCCGCCACCTTAGGTGTACGTGGCTGGCGCCTTAGCCGATTGAGCCACAGGCACCGAGCCTATGTTAGGACTTTTTTGTTTATCTATGATGGCAAATATCACAAAATTATGCACAGACCTTTTTTTTGCTCATCACCTTTCAGTCAGTAGTAATTGTGTATTTAATGTGGGGCACAAGACAACTCTTTTTCTTTCAATGTGGCACAAAGAAGTGTAAAGGTTGGACATCACAAAGGACAAGGTACAGAATAAGATGACCACGGGAGGTTTTAAACAACTCCAAAATATTAATGGGGATGTAGAGAACCAGGCATGTGTAAGGGTTGTACAATATCCAGAGTTGTATGCTTGCTCAGGAAATACTTGAGAAGGCCTCAAAATCTCACTTTTGGCAGACCTTGAGCTCTGTGCAATCAGAAATGAAGGCTAACAGTTGTCAACTGCATGAATGAGTGTTAAATGCATGCCCCTCAAATGCACATAAATTGTTGAAAGCAAGACAGAAAATCTTGAAAACAAGAAAAGTGGCTCATCCTATGTAAGGGATCTCAATAAGATTAATAGCTGATTTCTCATCAGCTTGAAAAACTTGAGGCCAAAATGCAGTTGGATGACATTCAAAAGAAAAAGACATACCAAGAATTCTAAATCCAGAAAAACTATTCCTCAAAAGTAACAAAGAAATGGCTTGGCGCCTGTGGCTCAAGTGGCTAAGGTGCCAGCCACATACACCAAAGGTGGCAGGTTCGAATCCAGTCCAGGCCCACCAAACAACAATGATGGCTGCAACCAAAAAAAATAGCCAGGCGCTGTGGCGGGCTCCTGTGATCCCAGCTACTTGGGAGGCAGAGGCAGGAGACTCGCTTGAGCCCAGGAGTTTGAGGTTGCTGTGAGCTGTGATGCCATGGCATTCTACCCAGGGGGATAGCTTGAGGCTCTGTTTCAAAAAAAAAAAAAAAAGTAACAAAGAAATTAAGACATTAACAGATTTTTAAAAATTGAAAGAATTCATACAAGGATTTTTCTTTTGGTTTAAACATACTCCTAAGGATGTGGCTCTTCATAATCTCAGTCTAAAGTGTGGAGTAATTTACCAGGGTCTCACCTTCATTAGGATACAAGAAGCAGGACACTTAATCAAAGTAGTGCCTAAACTATTGACACAGTTTTGCCATCTAAATGATAGTTTATTTATACCAGCAGTGAAGAAGCCTTAAGAGGGAGTGGCAATGGAATCATGAAAGGCATTTTCCACATCTGGTTGAAAAATGAATATTTTTCTTTGCAAGAAGTGGTCCAAATCCTGGGAGTAGTAGTAGTCAGTTGGTACAAGGTATGGTGAATACAGCAGATGACAAGGAGTTTCCAAGTCTAGCTGCCACAGTTTGAACAGAACTAGGATGCCATTTACGTAACAGCTTTGAATTGGAAGAGGATTAGCCTGTCTCTATTGACTGGTCCCAGCTTCTTAATTGCAAGCATCCTCATCATGTCATCCAATAGGTTGCATTTGGACATCCAATCAATTAACAAGGTTTCACAAAGCTGTAGTGGATAATACCAGTGCCAGACCAGCAAACAGACACCATTAGCTTTTTTTGATGAATATTTGGTTTTGGAGCATGTTTTGGCACTTCATCATTATTCAACCAGTGTGCCAATGTGCCAAATACTTGGCATTGTCCCCCCAAAATCCATTTTTCATCACAGGTAACAATAAGGTATAAAAATGGTTCGCCTTTATGTTGTGACATCAAGCTCTAAGACCTTTCATCCTCTGATGGTCTTTTAATTAATGCAGACCCCTCTATCCAGGTTCTTTACCCTGCTGATTTTTTTTAAATGATCCAATTTTGTTGGAATAGTAACAGCAAACCACACTGCCAATTTTCATGTAGTTTG
Organism: Galagoides demidoff; assembly: GCA_963574575.1. Taxonomy (NCBI): domain Eukaryota; kingdom Metazoa; phylum Chordata; class Mammalia; order Primates; family Galagidae; genus Galagoides; species Galagoides demidoff. The sequence goes on along the minus strand of CAUYQV010011298.1, from coordinate 10,514 downwards.
ACATGGGTTCACTTCCATAGCTTTTAGCTCATCATTATCCATGTTGGTCTTAGGGCACCCATGTGACTTATCTTCAACATTAAAATCACAGAATGAAACTTGTCAAACCATTGATGTCCTATGTGTTTATTAGCCACACCTTCCCAAACACTTTGTTGGTACAGTGAACTCTCTACATTAAATCAGTTCCATAACAGAACTCATTAAAAAATAACTCAAATATTTGACTTACCCATGCTTTCACGAAAAATTGCTCTTAAAAAAAATTGAAGGATAGTAAGTCAGTGAATTTGAAAAAATTAGGGTGAGCTTTCACAAGGAAAAAATGAAGTGTCAATGTGAAATGTCACAGATATCAACTGTCAAACTTAGTACTTAAAGAAATTGAACATTTCCTACTTAACCAAATATAAAACATAAACTAAATATTTTTTATTTGTAACTCTTTTTGTTCCCTATAAACCAAAACACAGAATGAAAGTAAAGGAATTGGCTCAGCGCCTGTGGCTCAATCAGCTAAGGCGCCAGCCACGTACACCTAAGGTGGCGGGTTCGAATCCCCAGCCCGGGCCAGCCAAACAACAATGATGGCTGCAACCAAAAAATGGCTGGGTGTTGTGGCGGCCACCTGTGGTCCCAGCTACTTGGGAGGCGGAGGCAGGAGACTCGCTTGAGCCCAGGAGTTGGAGGTTGCTATGAGCTGTGATGCCACGGCACTCTACCCAGGGGGATAGCTTGAGGCTCCGCCTCAAAAAAAAAAAATCAAGAGATAAGAAGGAAAATTGCTGGTCCAGAATTGGGGATGAGAAAATCACAATTAGTGGCCCTAAAATAGGAAATAATCAAGGAGACCATGACTCCAGCACCACAAGGATGGAGTAACCTGAGGATGCAGTAAAGTATCATTAATTCACACCACCAAGATCTCTGGTTTTTTTTAGAGGGCCTTCATGGGTGGCAGCATGGAAAAATTTGCTCTCGTGTTTATTAGAAAAGAGATTGGCTTACCTTACACTATTAAAAATACTCAGAGTTTAATTTTCCAGGACAGCATTGAGGGGCATCCTGATTTTCTAGGGATTGTCAGTCTTTTGCAGCTAGGCTTAAAAGATCAAGAAATTTTGTAGGTGTTTGTAATGACTGCAAAACCAGATCTTCAGAAAGACCTGGGCAGTCAGACTTCCAGTGAGGACCTTCACAGGCTAGACATAGTGTGGGGGAACGTTTAGATTTGCGCACTGCTTTTGCCCATAGGCCTGGTTTGCTGCACTTAAAACATGGTCCCAGGGGAGATTTTGTTTTTCCATAGTGCCCCACAGAGTTTCTGTCTAATGGCAGAAGGCCAATAACTGGATCTCTGAGAGGCACTACTGCACCTTGAAGGCCAGATGAATGAGATCTTGCTGGGGGTCTGAGAGCCCTGAGGGAATTTTTGGAGTTCTGCCATGTTTCTCTTCTGTTTCCATTTTTTTCTCTACGACCTGTGGTGGAAGGTCAGTAGGGGGCAGTGGAGAGAGGGGAATGGGGAGGAATTCTGCATGTAGGAATGAAGTTGAGGGAGGAGGGGCTGAGGAGGGGTGCAAGGTGGGGGTGATCTGCCAGGTGGAAAGAAAGCAATGGAGATTTGGATGGATGGGGAAAGCAGGTTTGACCCACACAAAGAAGATCTGAGAGGGTTCATAAAACAAACATAAAGAAGGAATGTTTCAGAGGAGGAGAAAGGCCTGGATGTAGGGCATCTCTGACCATTTGCCTAATCTCTAACAGTAATTACTGAGATCAATGCGGACTGACAGGTCAAATGTGCCATGCACAGGTCACTGGGAACCATTGTTTAGTCTGTGTGTAGGCCAAGTAATATTATAGAAAAAAACTGAGGCGTTTAGGTTTAGGGTCACAATAAAGCCTTAGAGGCATGAGGTGAATTAAAAGGCAGCTTAAAGGTGAAGAAGGCAGAATCTGTGACTGAGTGGTCCCATATCAGAAAATGGATGTAAAAAGTAAGTGAGGTTAAAGTGAGAATGTAAAGGGAGCCTGTGAGGAGGTGATACTGGAATTTCACTCTTCAGTAGGTCCTTGGTCTCGGGGGATTTGGAGAATGAACCCAGGGACCACAGATCAGTGGTAAGATAGGACTTTTATTAGAAGTTAGAAAGGAATACAGAAGAAGTAAAAAGCACCAGAGCTTCTGGAAGGGGGAAAGAACTGAAGAACTCACTCAGGAGTCACCATGTGGGCTCTTTTATAGAGGGGTCTTAAGTCTAGAGGATTGATTACACTTGGCTGGCAGTTGGTAGATGGAAAAACATCTTTTCAAAGTTAATGAGTACATTAACAGATGAATGAATGTAGTTCTTCCTTCACTAGGGTGAGGTTATCAGGTCCTTTACAGTCTTTGTCCCTGAGAAGGGATTAGGGTATATACTCCTACCCAAGGTGGAACCACCCAAAAAACCATCATAGACTGCCTTGTTCATGATCTGTTCAGAGCCCAGAGAGTGTGTCCTGAAGAAGGCAGTCTGCTTGTGCCTGGAAATAGGAGTCTGACCTCAGAGCTCACCTGGGCTTAGAGAATGGGGGGCTCCCTGTCTAGCCCTGAGTGGTGGAATCCTGTATCAGAGGAGAGAGGAGGAGGAGGAGGAGAAAGGAGAAGGACATGGCTTAGGACCGGGGTCAGAGAGGCCAGGCTTCTGCATGTGACCTTGAAAAAGCCAGAGAAAAGTGGCCCAGGCCTACAGGAAGGCATCCCCATACATGAGGCACTGGATTGTCGAGCCTGGCTTGCCAGGATGAGTCCGTAGGGCAAGGGCTGGTATCAGGGAGACACTAGGCCTCTGCATGTGAGACCATCCTTAACCAGCCAGAAGGGTGGCCCAGGCCCACAGGAGGGCATCCCTAAACAGGAGGCACTGGATGGGTGAGGCTTACTCACTGGGGTTAGGCACTGACCACCAGAATTTTTTAAAAATCTGAGAGAGGGGCTATATACAACTGCTTAAGAACCCCAGAGGGTCTATGTATGACTATTTAAGTGCCCCAGAGGAGAGAGACAGGGGAAAAAGGAGTTGGAATGGGGAAATGAAAAGAAACAATTAAAGGGTTCAGAAAGGGGTTCTAGACAAATGCTCTCCTCACCAATAAATGAATGAATTTGGGGCAGGGGTCAGATGGGTTCTCCTGTTTCCCTTCATCTTTTTGGAACAAAGAGTCTGTCTAGTTGGGTCTGAGGGGTATATTTTGGCCCTCCAAAGGGGCTCCCAATCTGAGTCATAGCACCAAAATGAGAGGTCAAAGACCAAAAATAAAAGCTTATTCCAAGACCTGAATGAAAGGAGACAGAGTCCAGGTTCTGTTTGGGCAACATTGGCCTTAATTTCCACCTGGGTGCAGGAGAGCTGAGCTCAAGAAAGAAGTCGGTAGGAGGTCTAAGGTGGATGGGGTTTTTAAGGAATTAGAAGGGTGGGTGTTGTCACATTCCCTTTCTTGGGTGGAACATCCATTGGAAGTGTGGGGCTGGCCCCCTCCCCTTTCCTAGATGGGACATCCGATTTGGGTGGGTCTGCTCTATTTGGGAGGGTTCCTACATTTGACTTTATCAGACATCTAGTTACCTGTAGGGAATTTAATGTTTCTCATTGGCAAAATCCTGGGGCTGGCTATTAAATATCTGGATATTCAAGGTAATTACTGGGAACTAACCCAAGTTAATTAAGAAAAATGAGGACACATTAACTGTGGCATAAGCTAAAGTACCAGAGAAGAGCAGCATGAGTCCCCCAGTACTATATCTCAACCCTAACTCAACCTTGTACTAATTATTTGACCTTGGGCAAGTTGTTTAGCATCACTGAGCTTTCAATCTTTCCATTTGCGAGGTTGATGTAATAAATTGTGTTCAGGATTAATATTACAATGAGCTAATTATTGTAGTGTATAGCACACTGATTCCTCTCACTGTGTGGGGATAATCACTATTAATATGCAAAACAGTTGGAAAAAAGAGAAATACTTATGAAGTAGCTTATAAAATTCTTAAACAGTTGGGGTGCAATTAACGTTTATACAAAGTCATGCAGGTTCCCAGAAAGAGGGAGAGGGTGACTTATGCTTTAGGATGTAGGAAGTAGACATTCCTACTTAACAGAAAGACTTCATATACAAAGAGTTCTTTTAACCCGGCTATCATACTATTTAGAGCTATTTGGCTTTGCCTGCTTCCAACTTACAACCATTATATAACATAGTGGCCTGAACTGTGAAACACTACTTAAAATGTCACTAAAATGTCATTACTAAATAATCTGTCTAGCTCTAAGATCTAAGAAATCTGGAACAAATGAGAAAAACCATCAGAAAGGATTGATAAATGTTAAGCCAAGAGTGGAGAGTCTAGGTTGAGGTCTTCTGGTGTTATTTTCCTTTGTAGGGATAATCCATTTTACTAGGATTGGTCTGTGTGAACTGCTTTCCAAAATATGATCAAAGTGAAACAAAATCTATAGAAGTAGTTTGACTGTCTTTATTTCTTTCATTATCCTTAGAAAAATGCTCAGTACTGAAAATCATGAGCTTTTGGTGGCTTGCTAGTAAAGCCAGTTTTATCCACTCATGATAGTTTCTGCTGTTTCAAAACAGAAGAGAGAGCTTTGGGGATCATGGTTACACAGTATAAATATTGAGGCCACATGCTGTCCCCTGCTGTCATTCAGGAGTTCATTTCTTCACAGTTAACCTACTTTGCAACATCTGATTGCCTCAATTACCAGAAGAAAAGTGATTTCCTGAACACAAATGTTCTTCCATTAGCTTCTGAGGGAAGACGCTCCACCCTGTCTGCCATCATAATGTGCCAGATCTCTTTTCAAAAGCATTTCTACATTGAGAATTCATTCAAATGTCAAAGCATGCTTCTAATTACAAAGCTGATTTTTACCGTGGTATACCTGAAACGTCCAAGTATTAAATTTGATATCTTAGATCCTACTAAAATGTGAAAATCCAGACTGTTTCGTGCATTGTAGAAAGTGTTCGGGTTGGGGGGGTCCCAGTTCCCCAACCCAGTTGACTTTGTTCTATTACTCAGCTGAGCTAGAAAGTTCAACCAAGGCAGGATGGTAATTAAAAGTAAAAATGAGTGGACACTGGAAATAAAACCAGAGTGGCACAGGCAGTGTGAATAGAGAGCAAAGTAACTTGCATGAGTTTCAGTGTAACAAAGAGAAATTTTATTTAGAAAGAACAAAGGGAAAGTTTGGAGCACGTCTAAAGAGAGTTGGAAGTGGGTCCCTCCCATGGAGGAGAAAAGATGAGAGGGATGGAGACTCAAAGGCCTTCAGGGGTGTAAATACCCCCTCCGTTTGAAATTGGTTGTAAGTCTTTCATTGGCCTCTTTGTGCCTCCAGGCAGTATTGCCCTTTCCTATTGGTCATTGATTGTCTCTTTCTATTGATCATTGGTTACCTAGGTTATTGTTTATCCTCATTTTTATTTGCCCTCCAGACTTTCTGGTTCAGCAGGTCAGGTTTTACTCCCACCCACCTTGAAGCGCCTTTCTTACTGTCCCTTCTCAGAATGAATCCTAGATGGGGAATGATATGATTAACACATTAGGAACCCTCAAACAGGTCAGAGGGGAATCTGAAAACAAATCAATCATTCTCTCTGCAGTATGTATCAGAATATTGATTAGCAGAAAAGTGGCCATTGGTAAGAAGTAGAACTGGCCCATTCTCCCAAGGATGGGGGAGATTTCCAATCTTAGAGTTAAAAAAAAAAAAAAGAAAAGAAAAAGAAAAAAAAACAAAAACCAGATCAACTACTCCTGGTAGAAAAAGGCAAAATCACAGTGACAGGCTGCAGCCTTGGCATGGGCTTCACATGTGTGACACAGATGGTCTTATTCACACCTGTTGGAGGAAGCCAGGCACACTGAGTAAGCTGGGACTGGATGGGCCTGTGAAGAACAGAAAAGAAGCTCCTCCCAAGAGCTAGCCCCTAGGCCAAGGAGAAAATGTAGGGTCTGTCTGCCTCTACTGAACCCTGCCCTTACCCAGGCCTGCCCTCCCTGACCTGCCCTCATCCTGGCCTACTGCCATAGCAGAGCATAGGTGCTCAACATCAGGAACAAAACCATCTGTTTCATATTTCCTACCAACTCCTCCCCATGTGGCCACTCCCTGCTTTCCTCTCTATCCCTTGGTATCCCTTGTAGTTTCCTAGCTAACAAGGTCACTTCATGCTTCTGCATCTTGAGTCACAGATTGCCTGGTCCTACCACACAGACATATCTGTGTTTCCCTTCTTCCCTGGACAAATATCTCTTTATTTTTTAAGGCTCCTCTCAAGCATTATCTCCAGAAAACCTTTGCTAGCATCTTTCTGTCCCAACCCCCACAGCTGAACACCACATTAGTTCAGTTGTGTGCCTTTCCTTTGAAACCACAGGCTCTGAAGGCAGGCAGAGACTGCATCTCATACCTTGTGTCTCTGGCATATGAAAATGTAGCAAAATTAAATGATCTGTTACCCATGCCATCTTGAGTGGTGCCCGGCAGGCGTGTGTCTCCTACACAAGTGGGATCTGAACTATTTCCATTACCAAGGTAGTCCCCAAAGCACGTTTCCTGTAAAGCTTCCTATTATAGACCTGACTCAAGGGGTTCCTGAGGGAAAAACAGATGATTTTCCCCAATTAGAGACTGACATCTGTGCAGATGGAACCAGGGACCAAATTGGCAAGTCCACATAGACATGTGATTTAAGTCAAGGTCTCTCTAGGATATTCTGGGACAGAATCCAATGAAGAATTGGCCAACATGATACTATCTTTGATAGAAACTAAAATGGACAGGGATCTTGATTCAGGAAGGAAGTACACACACTCACACAAACAACATACAAACTTCTTCAGGCAACAAAAAGACTAAAAAATATAACTCAATCCAGGCTTAAAAAGAGACTATATTAGGTTACCCAATACACTGGCTAATTAGAATAACTACCTGGAACCACAAATGTTACTGGCACTGATATCGATTCTAGACCAGAGACACGATTTTACAACCACCGATGCCCCACAAAATGCTCATGTTAATAGTTATAGAGCTTGTGCTTCTGTTTCCATGAAAACTAGAATATGAGTTCCTAGCTTCTTCTGTGGGAGAAGGGGCTTAGCAAGGCTGTATGTTTCCAAGCTTCTGTTTCCATGAAAACTAGAATATGAGTTCCTAGCTTCTTCTGTGGGAGAATGGACTTAGCAAGGCTGTATGTTTCCAAGCATAATAAGAATATTTAAGAAATTGGTGATAGCCTGGAAATATGACAAATGTCCACCTTACATACGTGACCCATGCATTTCTCAAAGCTACCCAATGAGAAAATTTACAGATGACAAAGGTGAGGTACAGTGGGGCAATAACCTGTCCAAGGCTAGTAAGATTACAGTCCAGTTCTTTTGACTGCAAACCTCATAGTTCTCCATGTGATATGTGCTCTCTCCCAAGGAGAAGGCCCAAAGCCACACTGAGAAATGATCATAGACAGGAGAAATCAGAGAGAATCTCAGAAAAACTGCTAGGAGGGGTAGGAAGCTGAGCCTCCACCTACCTTAAATACGGTTCTCACAGTATCATGACACTTCTCAGTTACCCAGTAACTTCAGGGCTGCCTCATCAGTGGACATGCCAGAAGCCCTCCTCCCACTGCCTCCCACATTTCCTATGCACTTTTCCTTCCCACAGTCTGAGATACGCATTCCCAATGTAGAAGGATGAAATGCTATTTTTTTTCCCTCCACAGCAGGGGAGGGAGAGTGGTGTGTGGATTAACATCACCTGTCAAATTTTTTTCTAAATATAAAACTTCTTTTATTTTCCTTGTCCAAAATTCTGATGTCCCCTTTCTCTCTGCCCAATTAACCGCTAATTATCATAATTTATTTACATACATATGTTCTCTGCCTGTTTCCCTGCTTGCCTTGCTATGCGTGTTCAATGGTAACTATGTGGGTTGAGGACTGGGAGCTGTGATCTCTGGTCCTGTCTGTGAATCTGGGAAGGCTACTTCCTCCTCTGTCTCAGCTTCCTCAGGAAGAAAGGGAAAGGGCTGCAGAGGGGTCCTGACATCTACTGAGGCTTCCATCTTCAACATTCTAGCATTTCTCCCCTGTCCTGGCTAATTCACAACGCATCTGGGAGGAACACATGAGATAACGTATTTGAAAGTGAAGTGAATAATAGGCCACATCAGAGCAATGTAGCATTATTTAAATCTGCAACCTGCTAGCCCATTTTTTTGAGTTCCTGTAGCATTGTGTGCCCAGCCAAGAACTCTCTTATCCCCACCAGCCACGTTAGGTGACGATGATGGGAAAAAATTGAAAGAATTGAAAGAAGAAAACACAGGTGAGCGGGAGAGGGCAGGTATAGAAGAGCCCTGTGATTTAAGCTCTTCTACCCTTCTAGTTTTCTAGAGATGATAACAGGGCTTCTGGCTCCAGTGAGCGAAATCCCTGTTCTTGAGAGATTTGCAATGAAACTTCGATGTTAGCAGAAAAATGTGCTTATGTCTATCTTTTCAAACACCTCATTCCATGTCCATCCCACACACTAGCACTGTGCTGAGAATGACAGGAGCAGGCAGATAAGTCATTTCACCAACAGTGACAACGTGGGCCCTCATTTTAATTTAATCATCAGGATTGACAGGCTTTTTGCCTGGTAACAAATCACCAGCCCTCTTGCCTGGGCTGGTTTTACACTAGGTTGAGCCCCATCATCCTTCACGCTGCATTACATCCGCACCTTCGCCGAGAGGAAACCCAATTTGCTCTGGATCCTTTGCACACCTCGCAATGATAGTAGCCAGTGATTTTTCTGAGGCAGGCTTCCAGTAAATATTCAGGGAGTGGTTCTGTCCTGTCTCGATTACAGATTCCATTTGAGTGAGGCTGACATTTCTGAAACTTGGAAAAACTACTAAACCTTTTCTAAGAAAACAAATTACTTTAACAGTAAACGTTCCCGTGATCAAGTGCTCACACCCCCAATTACACATAGTACTTTATTTCCTTGCTCACCCCGATGAAAGGGAATAAAGCAAAGTATGTGGCTCTCTAAACTCTTCCTACGTGGAGAGATTTTTTGAACAAAACTGTGAATTAAGAAGAGATAGACTGTTTTAACCACAGGGGGCTTTCTTTTCCTTGCTTTTCTGGGTCCTCTTATCCCATCCTCCTCTTTCAATACTCTGCAGGCAACAAGCTTCAAGCTGTGCACAGATTTAACTGTTGCACCATGAATCAGGAGGCTCTCACTCATGTACACATGAATGAAAGGAAGACTCTCAGAAAGTGCCAAGTGTTTAGATCAAAGTAAGCAATAACTAAGGATGTATTTTCGGAGGTCAAGTAGGGGAAACTTTTTTTTAATGCCCTTTAGATCATTCTCGATCAGCAACTCTTTCTTCTTCGGCATCATCTCCACTTTACCACCAGCTGTAACAGAAATTGGGCAAAGTTGAAGGCTCCCTGCCCTGGGAGAACCTGCCATCTTGTTAGAGGCGCAATTGAAGCAAGTGTCTCTGGGCCTCTCACGGTACCACACACATCACGCCCTTTGCCTCCATGAGTTCCACAACAAGGAAGTAACGTACAAACTGCTGTTTTTCAAATTAATCTCTAAGATTTAGTTACTTGTCCAAGGGGGTACAGCTAATAAGTAATGGACAAAGGTTTAAATTTGTATTTGAACATTAAAGTTTCTTTTTTCCCCACTGTACCCCAGGTCCTCACATGCAGGAGATCTTGTCGATCTATACACAGTGCACCTTACTATTCATTGCCCTTTCATTGATTCACAATGTTGGGCTTCCCTCCCAAGAGGTTTGTAAACTCCTTGAAGACAGGGACAATGTCTTGTCCTTTCCCATCACACATGATCGATGCTGACAGGAAGGTTCACAATGAAGCACGGAGAGGCATGTAATAGGAATGTGTGGGTCAGGGACTCAGGAACATAGCAAAGGAATTTTGAAGGAAGCAACTGTCAAATGTGAGTTTCAACAGGGATGTGAAGGACAGAAAATACAGGCGATGGTGAGAAGAGGGCAGGACAGTCCAGGCACAGCAAGAGGCCTGTGATGAGGAAGGAGGGACAATGTGCAGGGATTCACATGGTCACTAGCATCACAGAGGCTCAGGACCACCAGGACTGAGGGAACCAAGGTGAGCTCAGATGCCAGAACCAAAGGAAATGAGATACATCATGACAGTAAAATACAACAATGTTCCGGGTTTCGGTGGATCCCAGTGAGCTGTTCAAAATAGGGTGTGTTCATAATTTCCAGGTCATGGAAGAAGCCCAAGTGCCCATTGATCCACAAATGGATCAACAAACTGTGGTATATGTACACCATGGAATACTACGCAGCCATTAAGAAGGATGGAGACTTTACGTCCTTCATGTTCACATGGATGGAGCTGGAGAATGTTCTTCTGAGCAAAGTATCGCAAGAAT
>CAUYQV010011294.1:0-37265 GCA_963574575.1 Galagoides demidoff | reverse complement strand
AAAAAAAAAAGTTCAAGATAGATTTAATTTGAAATAAACCTTGATCTTTGACAGAATGATGAGGTTAACCTTAAATTTAGCAATATTCACTACACACCAGCTACTTCTTTAAAGGAATTTATCAGCTTCCAGTTTGAATTTCCCAAGCATGAAGAAACTTAGGTTTTATTCCACAGCTCTACCAGAAAACCTGAAAAAAAGAACGTTTTGTTCTCAATCAAGTGGTACTTGGTTACATCTTCCTTTAGTCACCCAAACTAAAAGTTTTCCATTTGGGTAACAGTGATTCCCCTTTCTACCATGTGTGAAGGGAGAAAGCCCTTACAATGATGGGCTCATAAAGACTGAATGGCCACAGTGTATGTAAGTTAAAAAAAAAAAAATTCTCTCCAGTTCAGTTGCTGTCAAAAAGCAACTAAATGCGGCCTCTATGTAAATTGGAACTGGACCTCTGAGCATCCCGTCCGGAAATGTAACTCCCTGGCTCTCTCACTGAAGTCCCTGTCCCCACATAAGCAAGAATCTGATGCCACAGCCCAAGGAATGCTTTGAGGAGCCACAGAAAGATCTACTCCAATAGGTATGGCAAAGGTTCCCACGACACTGTCTTCTTAATAACCACAGAAGCACTGGGCCAAGTGTCTTTTGAAAATAGTATCAGTGCTTTCTTTCATGAATAACCCAAAGCAGATTTCTTAAAGGACCAAGCTTCTATAAGAACAAGCTTTGTATGCATACCCAAGTGCCTAATTTATTGGCTCCCACCAGTGCTCACCCAGTTTTTGGAATTCAGTATGTACATCAAGAAGGGAAAATGAACAGCTTCTGCGACAAACAATTCCAAATTGCAGCAGCTTCACATAATCAAAGTTTATTTCCCACTTATACCACAGTCCATGAGCACTGGATGACAACCCTGGGAGTGATGACTCAGGGATCCAGGCTCCTTATGACTTACTCACTGTCATCCCAGCATGTGGACTCCTCCTCTATATGGAAGAAGGAGAAAGAGCAGAGATAATTAATTGCCTTGGTAAATTCATCAGGTCAGGAGTAGCCCTAGTCACCTTCGGCCCCATTGCACTGGCCAGCAAGTACCCAGCGTGTTATCTCCACCAATCTGCAAAAGAGGGAAGGGAAGGAAATTTAGTGTCCAAATTTCCAGTGTTCCCAGCAAGAGGAAAGGAGTCAGTGAACATTTTCCTAGTCTCTGCTCTCAGGTTTATGCCTTTATTAACAGCACATGAAATGGGAGAAACAGGGAGATCCTGACACTGTAAAGTGTTGACGAAAAGATCATCCTGTGTAATGCTTCCTTTGCTGTACCAGCAAAAAAAGAAAAAGAGGGTAACTTGCTTAGTGGTTAGGAGCATGCACTCAGATTCACCCTGTGCCAGTTCACATCATGGTTCTACCACTTATTAGATCTGCAATGTTGGGCATATTGCTCAATTTCTTTGTATTTCAGAATTCCTTGTGAAATGGAGATAATAGTATCTACCTCTTAGGAAGGTTATTGTAAGAATTTCATAAGATAAAGTATTTGAAGCACCTGTCCACTCTGAGTTCTGGAAGAACCGAACCTCTAAGATGGACATGAGGTGAAGGTGCCAATAAACACTTACGGAGGAGGACGAGGGCATTAGGACACCAGCCTTCACTTGGGCCACGAATTCCCAGGATTTCCAATGATACAGGCCTGTCACATATCAAATCACCTTGTTGAAGATGGAACTGCTTTTTACAGAAGTCGAATTGCACCTTTTTTTTTTTTTTTTTGAAACACGGTCTTACTCAGTCACCCTGGGGTAGAGTGCTATGGCGTCATAACTCACAGCAACCTTAAAAAATGGGCTCAAGTAATCCTCTTGCCTTGGCCTCCCAAGTACCTGAGACTACAGGCACCTGCCACACAATGCCAAGCTATATTTTTTAGAGATGGGGTCAAGCTGGTCTGAAACTCCTAAGCTCAAGCAGTCCACCTTGGCCTCCCAGAGTGCTAGGATTTTAGGTGTGAGCCACAGCATCCAGACTTGAATTGCACCCTTACATGTCCACAGAAATGTCTCATGGACCTCAAGGATGGGGAGAAAATTGCATCTGGGGACTATTAAGGCTAGGGACTAGAGCTAGGGACCCAGAGAGTCCCTTCTTTCCTTCTCTTAGCTTTGTTTCTCTCTTCACGTTTGCCCATTTCCTCTCCTTCCTCCAATTGATCTGCCTTGTTTGCTCCTGGTGGAAAATGGCCACTACCAACATTTACATTTATTTTATAAAGAAGGAAAACCAAACTGAACTGGTATCTTCCATCCAATTCCATGCTCCTAGGGGAGGATCTGAGTGGACCAGCTTGGTTTTGTGCCACCTGCCACCCTTGGTTCATCCAGCTTTGGCCAGGTGGAAACATGACTTTCATAGTATTTTTGTCTATCAGAATGGGAAGTTTCTTTTTCTCAAAAGAGAGGGGCTGAATAGACCCCTCCTTCGGGTTTGTGATCACACATTGCCTTCTGATGTCCTGTTTTGTGTTATTTTCATTATCGTTGACCTTAGTTTTTTTTGTTGTTGCAGTTTTAGCCCGGGTCCGTTTTGAACCTGCTTCGGTATATGGGGCCAGCGCCCTACCCACTGAGCCACAGTTTTTCATGTGCTTGTATCTTTTCTCCTCAATTATGTTATAATTAACTTAAAGGTACGAACTGTATGCTACAATTTTTTCTAAAAATAAAAGAAATATTGATGGAAGGAATGAATGAGTGATGATAAATCCTGGGGGAGTGACTCTGGTCAACTCAGTGGCTTTAAAGGGTCAGTGTGACACCTGTGCATCTCTAACTTCCTTAAAGAAAGTGGTTTAGTCATAAAGAGATGCTGCAGAAGGAAATTTAATGCTCTTCCGATGATTTTTTTCGGCTCTTCTTGCAAATGACTATCTTGAGGCTCCAAAAATTAACCTACCGCTGACCACTATTTACTTTTGCTTCTCCCTTCCTGGTTGCTGCAGCCTCACTGACCACTTTGAAATCTCTTCCTGTCATCACTCAGTCTGAAAACTGAACCTCACCATCAACAATAAAAAGAGAATTTTTCCCCTGAAGTTACCTGTATGGTTGCATATATTAGTAGTAATTAAACTTAATGCTTACTTAGTACCTTCGTTACTACAGCACTAAATTATTAGCTTTTTCATCTTCCTGGTTGCTAATCATTCATTCATTCATTCATTCACCATCCGAGTGCTTCTCATGCATACCAGGCATGCAGCAGTGGTTAAGACTCAACGCTTCCCTCAAGAAGCTTACAGTCAGGAGGAAAAGCCAACAGGTCAGCAGGCAGTCCCTGAGGAAGCTAATACCCACCTTTTCCACATTTGTGGTTCTGCAGACATCAGTTGGCAAATGAAGACACTTACAAAAAAATTCCTTTTGTAGCATCTAAGTAAAGAGAATCATTTAGAAGGCTACAAGTATGTCATGGTAAAAATGTGTACCTAATTTAACGGATACAATTTTATGCATTCTCTATTTGTGGTAACCACAGTCTGTATTTCTTTCCATCTGTTTTCAAGTTGAAGTGTGACCACTGTGAAACTGAAGGCCCACTTATTTTTTTTTTTCTTTCTAGTCTTTTTCCTCCATTTGATTTATTCTCACTGACCCAGAGTTCAGCTCCTGAGGGATATGGCAGTGAGAGAGCGCTCCCTGTGGGCCGAGGGAGTGGTGAGTGTGCCAATGCCAGACACCAGTCATCTTAAGAGGTCAGTGAAGCAGGATCAGGATTTAACTCCACTCCCCTCCCTCATTGCAGTGAATCATCTGAATACCCTTGAGAGAGTCTCCTGTAGGGGGGAAGCCAGCCTTTTACCATGGCTGTTTAGAACCTGCTCCTATAGCATCATCTAGAGAGAAAGGACGGGTAATTGCTAAGTCTGTCTACCCCTCCCCAAATAATTAACAAGAGATCCCTTTGGAAACTTAGCATGGTGCAGCTAGATTCAGGTGAAAGACAGAGGCAGATAACCACTGTTTTCCTACAAATCTTTGGAAATACTTTGTTCCCTCATCCCTTCTTCAAAATGTAATGGTGGTCAACACAACCAACCCACCAAACCACCAACCAAACAACAACACAATACATGCAGATGGAGCAAAGGCGCCTGGTATTAGTTAGACAAACGCTTCCAGGGTGAGAAGGACTCGAGCTTCTTGTTGAGTCCAGATCTCTTGGGACATGCATGTGTAAGTACAAGGTTTGGTTTTGCAGTAACTTGTGGATCTCAGCAGGCTACAGAGTTAGCAGGCCTTCTGTGAGACGTTGTTCCATTGTTTAGTCCACGTAGTCACACAGGAGCCCACGGGAGTGGTCAAAGCCAACATTAGACTGGGCCTGCGGGCAGAACTGTTCTTTCTTAGGTCTTCTTCATAGGCCTTTCTAAAGAAATCATCACCACATATTTACAACATGATGGTCTTGCTCTGACTTCATTTGGGGTGGTGCAAATCTTTGCCCGCTTTTTTCCAGTTTGAGAAAATGTAAGTGCTGGTGTTGCGGTTAACCCTGGGAGGCTCACTCCTTACTCCCTCCCTCGTTTCTGGATTGCTCCATTCCTACTTAGTTTCCTCTTCCACAGAAATGTGGTCTCATTGTTCCACCATGACACTATTCAGTTCCTGCCAGCTAAGTGGTAACAAGTTTCAACTGTTTCAGAGGTGGCTTTTCTCTTTTCAATTTCTAGGTCCATATATCATAATTCTGAGGCTGCTCATTGTGGGATTACAGCTGGGACTTGTCTGGTGTAGACCTAGGTGCCAAATGCATGAAGAATAGAACTTGACAGTAGCCAAGGGCCTTCATATTAATAGCATCTTTGTGTACTTTTAAATTATGGTAATTTAAGCTTCAGCCCTGCTAGAAATAATCTACAAGTGGCTTTCAGAATAACATTTATTAAGTTTAAAAGAGCTATATTTATTAAGATTAAGATGAGTGTCCAACAATGTCTTTTTCCCCCAGGATCCACGAAGTAAAAAAGTTACCGCAGATGACAAGATAAACATGTGTCCTGTAGCTAGCAAGACTGAAGTCTGCACTGGCTGTGAGAAAAGAATGCAGTTCATGTTTAAATGCCTTTTATAAGTTGTTTCTGTCATAGGTATAGCCTAAGTTGCTAAACTTTGAAACTTAAATGTTTAAAAGCTGCTCAAGAATTTGATGATGTATGCATTCTAAAAGCAAAAGAGTATGTGCTTTTTGCACAGTTATGTTTAAATAATCACCTTTTTGAAAAAAAAAGAAAGCCAATGTACAGTGTCCTTAATCTACCTCTGGCAATGCAGAGGCCATGTAACGGCAGAGAACGCCAAGCCCAAGGTGCTGGATGGTCCTTTCTGCTTTTCTTTCATCTGCGTTTCTGGCACTGTGCTGGCCTTCCCAGAGAGCCTCATCTCTGCAGGCAGTCAAACTTGGGAACCCTCATGCAATTCAGGAGTCAGCTTTCTGGCCAGCAAGCACCTAGACCTATTCCATATGCCATCTGGACCTCAGCTGGACAGCATTCGGGGGCAGCTTTTGAAAATGGGGGCTAACTGTTGCATTCTCTGTTCCAAGTCAAAGGACAGCAGAGGCAACCTTCCATAGATGCTGAGTCTCCTTGCAGGAATGATGCACTCTGAGCCCAGGAGAGTCTGCTCTTTTATGCTGCGTAGATCTCCTGCCCAAGGTATAAACGGGGATACAACCCTACCCCAGCTCACTCTGCAAGGCCCTAAGCTCAGTTTTGAATAGTTCCTCATACACTCTGACCTGCTATTAGACAGACCTGAGTTCTGATTACAATTCTGCCTCTTACCAGCGGTGTGTCCTGGGGCAGGCCAAGTCCTTCTGAGCCTTCTCTTGTTTGTAAATGAGGATAAGAGCACCTCACTTGTGTTACTTAGCAAGCACTTCATACAGCACCTGGAACACACAGCAAGAGCCTCATGGTCACAGCTACCGATGTTACAATACACGTCTGGGGAAGAGTCCAGTTGCATCACCGGAAAAATCATTTAGGTCCTAGATTCCCTCATTTTGAGAGTAAACACATACTGATGTTGTGAATGGCAGAGTATATGTGAAGACTAAAGTTCTCTTCCTTTGAGTATTCTCGAACTTAGAATCAAACTCTAGGTCTATGTAGGGTGGGAATATTGTGGCCACTTGTTTCAAAACAAAAGTCCTCAATAATCACAGCAGCTTAGAAATCTAGCAGTTCTTCCATAACAGCCCCTGTCAGCTCTTCCTCTGAAATGGCTCCTCACTGCCTCCAGGGAGGTATGACACCCTGTCCTGACCTGACCTCCTAGACCAGTGGTTCTCAACCTTCCTAATGCCGCTATGTATTTTCATTGTTACAAAGGGGTCACAACCCACTGTCCTAGACAAAGGTTGAGAACCACTGTCCTAGACAAAGGGCTCTACCTCCAGGAAGCTGACATAGAAAATTGGACTCAGTGGACTCAAGATCATAGTCATTTGAAAATTCACATTTAAAAATTTGTATTGCTTTGTTTGGTCAAGATATTTACTGTATTTGATATTTCAAATAACTGGAAAGGAATAAATTAGATTTTTGTGTTTATCAAAAATGGGAGAAGATCTATAAGCTCTGCACACAGGGTCACCGTCAGCTTCACCGTCAGCTTCCTCGCCAGGCTCACCTGTGGTAACTTTCCCTACTCGCTCCACCATCAGGAGCCCTGGGTTACAAACTGCACGGCCTGGCCTCTTTCCATACTTTCTGTTGCTACAAGATTTGCTTCAAAAATCTCTGAAATGACCTGCTTTTAGGTCCCCTCCACTTACAAAGCCTTTGCTCAAATGTTACCTCACAAGAAAAATGAATTTATAATCAGAAGAATCTGGGTTTGAATCCTGGCTCTGCTGTGTCCTGGTTCTATGGCTTTGAGCAATAACTTTCAGTTTTCTCATCTGTACTTGTATGTAGCCCAAAGAGATCAAGCTCCACTGTGCTGGGAATAAAAAGCTAGGTCCTTAACCCAAATCCCTGACTCTCACTGCCTGAACTATCCGGTCTCCCCCCCAATCAGTTTAGAGACAAATCAGTCTGTTTCTTTATTTAAAAAAGATCCTCTCTCCCCAAGTATATTTGGGAACTTCCATAAGAGATTGTTGAACACCAACTCTATGTCCAGCCCCAGCTGGTCTGCAAAGTTTACTAGGAGGCTAGGGTTTTCCCCTTGTTGTTAGTGTCACTGTCCTCTTGGTCACCTGCAGGTGACTGACTCTCGTCGACAGTGTGAGCAATTAGCTGCCACTCAGGAGTTTCCACCTGAGTGGAAAAAACCCACCACCATCCCCGCCACTCTCTTCCTTTTTCTCACCCAGACCTTTGGGCACCATCATCACTGTTTCTTAGTCACTCTTTTTGAACAAAAGAGTAAGCTCTCGTATGTTTTGGTCAGGTAAAGATTTCCCCTAACAGTGCTAATTAGGCCCCAAAGTTTTACAGCTGTTTTTTTCCAGTTTGAGCTGGATTGTAAATATGGGTTACACCTGTGTCCAGAAAGCCCATGTCCTCTCCAAACCTAAAGCCTTGGTCAACCTTTAACTGAATCAACTAAGTGAGCCAGAGGGTTCCCCCACGTGTTCCCACCTGAGTTTTAAGTCCATCTTACACCCGAGTGCTTCAGGGCCTCCTCTGCAAATCAGTGTGTGCAAAAGGTTGCTGGGAGGCTGTAGACACAGTATTTTATCTTCTGTCAAGGAAGCAACACTTACCATAGGGGAATCTGTGTGACCCGTAAAGCTAAGATAATAATACCGGTATGTTCCTAACAAGGTTTGGTGAATGATAAATCAAATTGTCCTAAACAAAATAACAGGGGTGGCGCCTGTGGCTCAGTGAGGAGGGCACCGGCCCCATATACCAAGGGTGGCGGGTTCAAACCTGGCCCTGGCCAAACTGCAACAAAAAAATAGCCAGGCGTTGTGGCAGGTGCCAACAAGGTTCACTTGTTGTTTTTACACTCTGGAGGCTGAGGCAAGAGAATCACCTAAGCCCAGGAGTTGGAGGTTGCTGTGAGCTGTGACACTACAGCACTCTATTGAAGGCAATAAAGTGAAACTCTGTTTCTAAAAAGAAAAAAGAAAAAAAAACAAGATACAAGATAACATATTGAAAGTGCCTGTCATCTCTCATACATAGTTCATGCTTAGGCAAATGCAAACAACCAGCTCCCTGAACCCCACAGCAAATGAACTGCCTTGTGTGGGCTCCCACATGGATCAGGATGTTTCTCTGTCTGGCCCTGACTGTATTGCAGGGTAACTCTACCTCCTCCCTCTGTGGGACCATCTCTTCTCATCTCTGCCTTCTTCCCACTCTCTCCTGCCCCTTGGCTCTGCACAGCACCTGGTATATTGCCTCCCCTTACCAGCTCTAGAGTGAATGTGGTAAGAGAAAAATAAGCCTCAAAAGAGTGCATTCCAGTATTTGTTAGAAAATAACAAAGTCAGCACATCTTTTAAAGCCTGTGTGCTCTTTCTCAGCTACCTTGTAAGCAACTGCAGGTGAAGGTGCTAATTATTTTTTGAGCTGTATTGCCACGCCCCAGTGTCCCAGACCAGGTAGACACTCAGTGGATGTTTGTGGACAGTGGGGATAATTAAGTTAATACATCCTTAATTGTTGAACATGTGACAACATTCTAGGCGTCCTCATTAACCCACAGCTCTAAACACTTACCCTCCAAATAAATAAACAAAAATGTCTGCGGTACCTTATTGCTGATTCCACAAATGTCTGTTCAGAGTTCTTTGACCTGCGGCCTGCCTTGCAGGTGAGCCTCCCTTCCACCTTCTGCTCCACCCCGGGGCTCTGTGCTGGCCCAGAGTCTGCGAGAGGCTCATTTTCCCACTTATCCCCCATTATGAGTGTGATTTCTACATGGCACCTGGCAGCCATGTGGCTCCAGGAGAACTCGGCAGGCACAAACCAGTACTTCCCACACCCAGATCAGCAGAAGCACCTGGGAAGCGTGTTGACACAAATACAGACTCCTTCCCCACCTCAGTCTCTCAGGCTTTAATTGAGTAGTTGGAAAATGAGCCTGGGGATCTGCATCCTCCACAAACCTCCCCAAATCATTCTGATACTTTCATCTGACTCCAGTGAGTGGACAGGCCTTTGGAAACTTTGGCCTGGGTCACCCAGTTGATACCCTCTAAACTAATTGGTTCATTGCAGAACCAAGGAAAGAGGAAGGACAGCCAGAAGAGGGGAGTGTGAGGCAGCATTCTAAGGCAATGGAACCGGTCAGGTGGGGGGAAATGAGAAGCAGCGATGAGTGGGGTTGAGGGATAAGGAAGTGAAGGAGAGAGCACACACCTTATCATTGAGTTTAAGAAACCCTGGAGGAATGTGGGGCATGACAGGGATAGACTCCAGAAACAGGGCTTTGAAGAGAAAGGACAAGGCAGCAGGAGGATGTGTGAGGAAGCCAAGCTTCAATTCAGGAAAGACTAGACCAAAGGTCCAGTCCTGGGCTTTCCAGGGGCCTGGCAGAAGAGATTTCAAGCAATTCCAACTTGAAAACATAAAGATGGCATCATGGCTGGGTTGCTTTTTTGTTTCAATAAGGAAAGTTGTAGACTGTCACCAGGAGGTGGGGAAGAAGCCAGTTTCAACCACCCTGGATGTCTCACTCTGAGAGCTTGGGAATTGTTCAAGTGAATTTGAAGAAGAGCAAAATCAAAGAATGTGTCTCAGGGAATAATCTATTTAATAGAAGAAATCAATTTATGATGATGAGTGCTTGGCATGGTTTCACTTGTTGTTTTTACACAACTGGAAGAAAAGATACCAAAGTCACACTGTCTCAGGCCTTTGATTCTGCAGAGGGCTGGGATGAATACCTGAAGGTACAGGCCAATGGGTTCCCCAAATAGACCAAGATGGGTTCTCCAAAAGGACCAAGAACCAAGAACACAGCTGGGCAGAAGAAGTCCTCTGATGCAACAGAGTTATTACAGAGATAAGCAAAGACCAGTTCAGGAGGGTAGCACGAGACTCAGAGGAGTTGGGAACATTGCCAGAGAGGGGAAGACTCTTCTGCATGAAAATAAGTCCTATTCTGAGCTCTGAGCTGGTCCATTCCACCTCTCAGCACCTCCTTGGCCCTTCTTTGGCCTCTTGCCAGGGAATATGGGACCCTCTGAGTTCCTGTGTGCCCTACTCAGGCTATGAGGAATTGGGAGCCCTCCATCAGGACACCAATACAGCTCCACCAAAGTTCTAGGTCCTAAAATGCATGGGGTGTGTCAGTGAGCTGGTGAATGTGGGGTTTCCCTAGAGACATGGTTTCACCCACAGCCATGCCTCAAGAAGTAGGTCACTAGCCTGATAACTCTCCTGTTGTCTTTTACCAAACTGGATGTCAACATCTCCCCACCCCAAGTTCCCTTGAGGATTACATCCTATAGTATAAACTGGGGTTGCCTTCTCCTTTCTTGCTTGCTAACAGAACTTCAATTTTGTTCAGGTATCTTCTCTGTTTTTAACATAGCCCATGTGCCCAGGAAAAGTGGGCCTCACTCTCAGCCCCAGTAGGATCAGATTTGCTCAGGCATGGCCATGTGACCTGATTCCAGCCTCAGACACATCAGGGGAATCTTGACACTTCTGGAGAAATTTTCCTCTCATCTGACAAAGAGCTATAGAAAGAGACTTCCTTGGCTTGGTGCCTGTGGCTCAAGTGGCTAAGGCGCCAGCCACATACACCTAAGGTGGCAGGTTCGAATCCCTAGCCCGGCCCGCCAAACAACAATGATGGCTGCAACCAAAAAATGGCCGGGCGTTGTGGCGGGCGCCTGTAGTCCCATCTACTTGGGAGGCTGAGGCAGGAGACTCGCTTGAGCCCAGGAGTTGGAGGTTGCTGTGAGCAGTGAAGCCACAGCACTCTACCCAGGTGGGGATAGCTTGAGGCTCCGTCTCAAAAAAAAAAAAGAAAGAAAGAGACTTCCTTCCCCCTTCCTCCAAAACTGCTATAACCATCTTGCCATCAGTATGAGGATGACACTGACATTAAAGGTGAAAGGTTGGAAAGATAGTAAAAGAATGAGGCATTGCTGAGCAATCAAATCATATCAAACTCTTGAAGTCTGCTCCACTCCTGGATTTCCAATTATGTGAAATAATACACTTTATTGTTTAAATCAGTCTAAGTGAAGGCTTCTTTTACTTGTCACTGAAAGCATCCTAATTGCTCAAGTTCCCAAGAGGAATGGGGAGCATCTGAACAGATCTTTCTTCATTCTTTTCCCCAAACCTCAAATGAATGGAATGAATGGGAAGGTGATGTCCACTTGCTATTCCAGTCTTGAAGCGACTCCCCCTCTCATCTTCCCCACCTGCCTGAGTTGCCTGCCATTTGTTCCTTCTTGGAGTCTACAGGATGTGCACCATGACAGAAATTTGTCTTTAATTAATGTGAAACCAAAAGGAAGAAGTTGTTTGATATAGAGTAATGAAGGATAACAGAGGGAAGTAAAGATTATGGATGAAAAATAGGAACATTGTATAAAATGTTCAAAATGTTTCATGTACAAGAGTGTCATGGCACACACCACAGTGCATATCCAAGGCACCATCAAACCCAACATCCTAGTGTACTTTGGGATCCTTTCTATGGAGTTCTGCTGTCTTATATAGTGGCTGCTAGAAATTGGGCACTTGTCCTAACCTAGTATGTTCCATTTTAATTTGAAATAAAATTAAAAGTTCTGTAGTCACACCAGCCACCCTTTAATTTTCTGGAGCTACATCTGACTACCCCACTGAATAGAATGGAAAGAGAACATTTCTATAGATGCATGACGTCTTTTGGACAGTACTATAATAGAGGCATCTCCTCATTCAGGGTGAGATGATAATCAGGACAAGTCCCAGCCTTAGGAAGCATGACAGGGAGGGGCAAGGTGGCAAGGATACAATTTTGTAGTGAGTCTTGGTTTGAGTTCTAGTTTTTTCACTTATCTAGCCACTATGAACCTTAATTTTTTCATCATTAAAAGTGGGGGAAATAAACAGCATTTATCTTAGAAGAGTATCCTTCTGAGGACCAGAGTTGATGGATATGAAACACTTAGGGAGGTTCTTATCACACCGTGGCTGCTTGATGACAATAGCCAACTTATTATCCCTTGAGTTCCATGGTTGGAATGGTAGTGATGTGGGAGCTATTTACGTCCCACTGCTCAAGGTCATCACCAAAGTCTGATTTTTCACCCTTCTGCCTCCTGAGCGTGCATGTTATCACAGGGTGCACAGAGTTAGTCACTGCTGCAGATACTGGCATGCTGGGAACTTGTCCAAAAGTCCTGCAAAAAATTCAAAAATTTCAACGTGTGGCATAAATGAGTTAAGTGTTATCCCTGGTTTCATTTCTTGGAGATGAGTTATACAAAATTCTGCTTTATCCATATAATCTTCTATACCCTTGATACACTATAAAAGTTTTGAGACAGACTGTGTTATGGTCCATTATTTCACGTCAAGAAATAGTTGAAGAAGGAAACACTTCAAGTCAACAGCATCCTTTCTGATTCACCTGTGCAAATTTCAACTTGATTGGTTTATTGGTATTTCTGGGAGGGTTTCATTGTTTCTGTATGTGTGGATTTTACATTTCTTGACTTTTTTGTAACTCAGAATTTTCATAATGACCCACATACCAGCAGCTTCAGCATCACTTGGGAGTCTGTTAGAAAAGTGGGATCTTGGTCCCCATTCCAGAGCTAGTAAAAACAGAACTTACATCTTCACAACATCCCCAAGTGATTCGTATACATATTAAAAGTTGAAACACACTGACATATTTAACATGGCGGGCAAAAATTCAAAATAAATAAACTATGCGACTGACCAAAAAGGATTGTGATGGTGAACTGTGGAACCCCAATCATAATTGAGTTGCCTCAATTGGAAGAGCCTGTAAGAATCTCTGGCTGAGTCCAGTGATGACAGGGCTTGAGAAGGACCACAGGATAAAGAGCCCTGGCATTGTCCAAGCAAGACAACTCTGCAAGAAGCAGACTCCTTCACCTCCCTGGACAAGGAATCTAGCAGTATGCCCAAATCCTCCCAGGAGGTAAGCTATTACTGCTGCATAATAATACTTAATAGTTAAAACAATGACATTAAGTTCATGTGGGTAAGAAATTCAGAATGAGCAAGGATCTGAGTCCTCACCTGGAAGACTTGTAGGTCAGTGGCTGGAATCATTTGAAGGCTTGCTCAGTCACACATCTGTTCATTGGTATTGGCTGGCCTAGGTAGCACTGCCAGCTGAACACCCACCCACAACCTCTCTGTGTGCCCTACTCTTCCTCAGATCAGGGTGGTTGAGTTCCAAGAACAAGCATTGACAGAGAGAGGGTGGGTGGGATGGAGAGGGAGGGAAAGCAATAAGGGAAGAGAAAGAAGGAGGGAAGAAAGGGAAGAAGAAAGAGAGACAGAGAGGGAAGGAAGGAAGACAATAGATAGAGATGGAGATGGAGTTGGAGAGAAATGGAGATGGAGAAAGATGGAGATAGATAGAGATAGAGACAGAGATGGAGAGAATAGAGCTGGAGATGGAGAGAGATGGAGATGGAGAAAGATGGAGATGGACAGAGATAGAGACAGAGATGGAGAGAATAGAGCTGGAGATGGACAGAGATGGAGATGGAGAGAAATGGAGACGGAGAAAGATGCAGATGGAGAAAGATGGAGATGGACAGAGATAGAGACAGAGATGGAGATAGAGATGGAGAGAGATGGTGGAGAGAGAGAAGAAAGAGAGAGAAAGAGAGGAGAGGGAGGACAAACTGCAACCACACTGCATTCTCTGAGTTAGCTCTGGCTGACATACGCTGTCACTCCTGCCACATTCTATTGGTCAAGTTGTGCCCAGATTGAGAGGAAGGAAACATAGACCCAACCTCTCAATGGACATGAGTTTGAGTTGTCAAGGTCACACTGTAGGAACATCATATGGGAAGGAATATTTTTGTGATGGGCATTTGATTATGGCCATCTTTAGAAAGTCAAATGTACCATACATACAAACATTCCTTTCAATTCAAGTTATTCCGGATTTCAAACTGCTCCTCCAACCACCGTAACCATTAACAAGTTTTTATTTAGTGTCTTTCATGTGCAGGGCACCATATTCTGATTCATATTTATTTTACAGCAAGAGCTATAGGGCATTCTTCTCTTTTTGGTATACTATAATCTTGGGAATTTTTATATTTTTTTCCAGAAAAAAATAGCTTCAAAGCTCATTTCACTTTCCATTCTATCTTGTTCTTTTGCATTATTTCATTACAGGCAAACTCTTTGTGACATCAAAGGATTTTGAAAAATAAAGTGAAAATAAGTGGCATAGGTAAAGATAATGGTTCATTCATTGGTACTAAGTTCCCAAATAGGTTTTTGGTTACTTTGCAGCTTGATATTCATTGCTAATGTCAAATAAAATAATTACAGCAAAACGTGCCTATGCATTAAAATTTTGATGTCTGCTTTTGGTAGACATCTAACTACCTTATATTTTCAGATTAAAACATTCCTCTGTGCATTTTCATTTCTTCATAGTAAAACTTTCTTGGCAACATGGATCTCAATCTGTCCGACGGTTCTTATATTAGAGCAGAATCAACAAGGGGGAAAGAAGTGATATAGTTTTCTACATATGATAAAATAAAAAATACTAGTGTTTGTTTCTCATTAAAAAAAAAAAAAAGAATCAGAGGCAAAAACTACAATTGGATCTGGCCTATAGCCATTCATGCTAAATAATGAAGGAAGGGAAGCATAAGGCAACCGGATATAGACTTGGCACAGATTTTTAGGTTTCTAATTTTGTACAGTCTTCTGTGTTCCCTTTCACCACAAAGTCACATTCTAGCTTTGTGTGGTTAAATGGTTTGGACCCTGTGGTGGTCCTTTCTCCCCACTCTCTTTCTAACTGATATTATCCCAATGTTCTTATTACTCCCTTCTCCCAGCAACTATACACACATATACACACAAACACACACCATCACTCACTACATGTGCATATGTACACGTTCACTCACACACAAACACATACACAGTCACACAGTCACTTCCAAGTGCACACACAAAGAGCCTAGCACACCCACTTCCTTATTTAAGTCACCTATGCAACTTCTTGGCTGCAACACCATAGCTTCATCCCTAACCAAGAGGAAAATCTTTCATTTGGGGGGAATTTACATAATAATAGTGATGCTCATATTCAAGACACTCCCAGAGCTCAGCCAGGGTCTAGAACTTTTTTAGTGCCAACAATTCATGACTCTGCCCCATTCTCATCTGCTAATCCAGATTATCAGAAAGCAATTAGAAGTGAGTGAAATTTGCATAGCGTTAACCTTGAATCTGTTTTAATTTATTTTTAATTTTGTGCAATTCTGTAAGCATAATGGATTGAATGGTGTCCTTCAAAAAGCTATTTTAAAGTCTTACCCCATGGCCCCTGTGAATGTGCCCTTAGTAAATAGAGGTAATAGAGTCTAGAGGAAATAAGAGTCTTTGTAGATGTAATCAAGTTAAGATAAGGTCGTGAGAGTGGGGTCTACACCCACAATGATTGGTGTCCTTATATGAAAAGAAGAGACACAGAGACAGGAAGGGAGAAGGACATCACGTAAGGACACAGGCAGAGACTGAAGAGTGCAGCTATAAGCCAAAGGATGCCCAAGGCTTCCAACCACCACCAGAATTAAGCAGCAGGCAGGCTTCTACTCAGCCTTTTAGAGGGACTGTGGCCCTGCTGACACCTTGACGTCATGTCTAGAGCTATGAGAGAATAAATTTCTATTGTTTGAAGACACCCAGTTTATGGCACATTCTTTATGGCAGCCCTAGGAAAAAAACTACAGTAAATATTAAAATTAATTGCTTCTAGTGAACCTCATGACAGATAAGATAAAATGAAATGTTGTTTGCAAGGGGGAGCGAGGCTGGGTGGGAACCTGACTCCTGAAGGCTGGCTGGTCCTCTGTCAATCTTGCCTTCCTTAAAGTCAGCAGCATGTGACTGCTTTAGAGACGATATTTGTTCTAGCTCTTTCAGAAAATGTAAGGTTTGGCCATGATGATCTGTTGCTTATAAAAGTATAAATGCTTAGCCCTCCGTTCACTTGTGTTTATACTTACTGGAGTTTTAGATGTAGCTGTGCATGTTTCTGTCTGAACACTCACCCATAGACTGTTTTTCTGGGTGTGGTGAAGTTTCTGCTCTTGAGATCACCCAGGCAATTGCTGTAGCTGGTGTGCCTTGGGTATGCTGGGGCTACCTCTTTATGTGAATTTGTTGGAAAATATTCAAACCAGGAAAAAAAGACTTCTTGAAAAGCTGGCAGTACAGACATTAAAAGCAGAAAAGCAGCTTCCAGATGAGAAAGGATAATGAATGAGGTATGACAATTAAGTTTACAAACTTGCCACTGTACATGTACACTGGCAGCACTATACAAACAACTTGGTAAGGTTTCATAACCTCGGTGTGTCAGTGCCTCACAGCTCTGTTCATGTCTCCATGTGGAGGAGTCTGCTTAGTGGTGTTCATTATTGTTGTCATGTGTTTTTGCGTGCAGTACAATGGCAGTTCTGATGGTCATTCCAGAAACAGAGTTCCAAAATTGCTCTGAAGAATGGACTAAGCATTGGCATTGGTGCATAGCTTCCCCAGGGGTGTACTTCAAATGGGACCTTAGTGATATTCACAATGAGTTATATAGCACTTTTTCTAGAATGAAATCTCAAAGTCAATTGTTAGACCTCGTATATGTTAAAAGAGGTGAGAACAGAAGAAAGCTCTTATTTACTGCATCAACCACACCATATGTTATGTATTTCCTATACATATTGGTATCCAATCCTAATGACATCCTTAGGTGCAGGTGTCATGCCACCGTAAAGTAATAAAACTGACCCTTACAGAGATTAGTTGATCTGCTAGTAAATGGAAGAGCTAGGATTTCAATCCAGTTACGTCTGACTTCTATTCTAATTTGTTGTGAGAACTCAATAAATACTAGATCACCCTGAGAAGAGTTGTTCAGATTTATCAGAATCAGGGGAGTAAGGTGGATTCTTTGATTACCAACTTGAAATTCCAAGCAGTTACATCTTTTTACAGCATACAATAACAGTCTTACTTGCATTCTCAAGAAGTCTACACCAATATGCATTGTTGACACAAAGATTCAATGAAAGACTTAGGAAGTTATTATGACAATGTCCTCACCTTCTTTCATAGGATTAGAACCCTGGTTTTTAGGGGGGTTTATGACCCCATTTCTTGACTTTACTTGCAGCTAGATATGGTCATGTCATTAATTTCATAGGAAATAGATGGACATATTTTGCAGGTTCAGTAACCTTCCTTAAAGAAAGCTGAAGCATACCCATTATCTCTTTCCTCTTCATCACTTTTTCCATTTCCTCTACCATTAATATAACATGTTACTGGGGACTTAGCCTTAATGGCTGGAGCTCCTTCTTGAACCATGAATACAGAGGCCTCACTCTAGAGGTAGAAGAGCAGTGAAAGAAGAGCCCATGCCTTGGAGGACTTTGTGAAGCAGAGCTGCTGTTTCAGTCCTGGACTGCCCACTTCCATTGTACACAGGAGAAAAGCTACTATAACTGGAGTCTTTGTTACTTGCAGGCCAATGCTAATTAACCCTAACTGATACAGGTTCATCATAGAGGCACTCAGCTGATAGCAGAAGCTAGAACAAGGATTGCTACCTGCCGATAGCCTCCCCTATTATGGAGGCTTGAGTCCATTTTTGTTTTTAAAGGATGCCTTCATCACTATGTTCCTTCTTGTATACTCATAGACTTTCCCAGAAAGAGCCTAAAGCCTTCAAACCAATTGCCAACTATCACCAACAAAGTCAATAAAACTTAAGTTTTATGTTTTTCTATGTGCCTTTTTTCTCAGTCACTGCTACTTTTACTTGCACACACGCTAGGATTTCATTTATAAATGCGTCTCTGTCTTTCAAATCTCTCATAATGGCCCACATGATGAAAGATCATGCAATGCAACCCCCTCCTACTCCCTGTTACCTGCTCCCCATTCTCAATGATGGAAGGCTGATAGATCCGAAGAACAGACGAGGGCAAAGGGTAAATGAAAAGAAATGCTCTTGGAAACTCAGTGGAAAAGTCTGTCTCACTCTACCTGGAGTAGCTCTTTCTTACACCCTGGTTTCTCTCATTTTCAGTAAGAAGATAAATCCACTGACCAGGAACCCTCTCTTCATCTCCCCCATGCTGCCAACACCTTGTGAATGTTTCATAAGCAATTAAATAGTCAAGACAACAGGAGGGAAACCCAATCTTCACTTGTGATATTTTGTAATTCCTCTAAACATTATTCCTTAATTCATTCACAAGGGCTGACGGAAGCATGTTACTTTAGCAGGAGGTGCTCAGAAGGGAGGGCTAGACAGATGTTGGGTTGGAAATGATGGTGTGGAAGGCCTCACCACTTTCCTTACTGGGTAAGCAGGAGAATGAAGTGAGCCAGTGGGCTGCCTGGCCCTACCTCTAATCTGCCCAACCACAGATGGCCTTCATGGTACTATTGCATGACCCCAGGCCCAGAAAACACATTTTTCCTCTGCCAAGAAGAGAAAGATGTCTAGAAGATGAGCCAAATAAAACCCTTGATGAAATCTGCCAGTTGGCTAATGGAATTGACTGACAAAAACAACAGATTAGAAAAAAACCAACTACTATTAATGAAAAATTATTAATAAATGATGAAAACTGATGGAAATGGAGGGAAACTAAAGTAATGTAAACTAGCAATAATTAAATAATAGCAATAGATAACATTTAGTGAACACTACCTGGGTCACATATTGTATTATGTGCTTTATATGTTTTAGATAATAGTCATTTATCAGATGCATCTTTTACAAATATTTTCTGCAGTCTGTGGCTTGTCTTCTTATTCCCTTAACTATTCCTTTCAATTTTAATGAAGTTCAGCCCTTAATTATTTCTTTCATGGGCACCTTTAGTACTATATTTAAAAAGTCACTGCCACACTCAAGGTTGTCTAGATTTTCTCCTATGTTAACTTCTAGGGTTTTTATAGGATGTAAGGTTTGTGTCTAGATTCTTTTTCACTTTTTTTCCCACAAGGCTGTCCGAATGTTCCAACACTAGCTGTTAAAAAAAACTCACCTTTTTTTAACAGCTACGTAGATAAAAAAAAATCCATAAATCAGATTTTTGACCAAAGTATATTACTTAAACAATTTTTAATTCAACTTGTTAATATGTTATTTAGGATATTGTGTCATCATAAGGGAAATATGTTTGTAATTTATAATTTATGTAATTTTCATTTATAAGTGAAATATGTTTGTAATTTCCCTTTATAATAATATATTTTTTTCCAATTTTAATATTAGGTATATCCAGTTGAAGTAGAATGATTTTGAAGTATTTCTTCTTTTTCTGTTGTCTATAAGATTTGACATAATCTATTTTTTTGAAATTATCTTTTATTTTTATTTATAAATATTAGTTCTCTATTTTTTGAGACTTTGGAAAAAAAATAATAAGAAGAAGTTAACTGATGACTCCATACTGAACTTCAGAGTCAAAGCATTCTATAATAGACATACTCTTATTTGACAATGTGAATATTACTTTTTTCCATTATTATTATCATTAGTATTGCTCAAAAAAAAAAACCCTACTTTTTCCATTGTATTGCCTTTGCTCTTTTTTCAGAGATAAGTTGACTATATTTATAAGGCTCTATTATGTTTCCTTGACCTATTTGTCTGGTTTTTCACCAATACTCTGTTTTGATTACTGTAGCTTCACAGTAAGGCTTGAAGTTGAGCAGTTTCAGACTTCTGATTCCATCTTTCGCCTTCCATATTATGTTGTCTATTTTGTGTCTTTTCTTTATACAAACTTAAGAATCAGTTTGCCAATATTCATGAAGTAAATGACTTGCTGGGATTTTGGTTGAGGTCACACTGAATCTATAGATCAATTTGGGAAGAACATCTTGACAATATTGAGTCTTCCCACCCACAAACATGAAATAATTCTCTCTATATTTAGTTGTTCTTTGCTTTCTTTCATTGGAACTACGTAGTTTCCCTCATATAGATCTTGTACATAGTTTGTTAGATTTATACCTAAGTATTTCATTTTAGGTGGTGCTAATGTAAGTGGTATCATGCTTTTAATTTCAAGTTCCATGGATTCGTTGGTGCTATATAGAAAAGTGATTGGTTTTTGTATAATAACCTTATATCCTGCAACCTTGCCATAATCGCTTCTTAGTTCCAGGAGGTTGGGTGTGTGTGTGTGTGTTCTTTTCACTTTTCTACATAGAAAATTATGCCATCTAAGAACAAAGACAGTTGCATATCCTTCTTTATCCATATACCTTTTGTTTCCTTTTCTTGTCTTATTGCATAAGCTAGGACTTTTGGTATACTATTGAAAAGGAATGGTGAGAGGAGATCTCCTTGTCAGTTCCTGATTTTGGTAGGACACAACATGCCATATGTTTTACATGTTTATCTCATGCATATATCCTTACAAAGACCCTGTGAGATAAGAACTATTTCTTATTGTTCACATGAGAATACTGAAACCCAGAGAAGTCATGCCCAAAGTTACTTGGCTTGCAGCAGTAGAGATGAAATTCTTCCTCCAGAGCCTGACTCCCTGTTCACAGATTCCAAAGATTAAGACCAAAAATCTTAGGGGCTTTTACTCATCTATTACAAGGACACAGGGCAGATCAAGTGTTGTACAGTGGAATAGTGTCCTGGCCAATTCCCTAGAAATTTATGGTATCATTCTACGGAGAGGGGATACTGCTAAACAATGGCTCAAATTAGAGTGTTACATATAAAACTACTATTTAAATGCAATTTATTAAGTTCATTAATATATCCAAAGAAATATAGATTTGCTTATCATTTAGCTATTTTGCATCACGTAGTCATGATTTGTGTTTTTGCCTGCAGCAAATGATTTGCCTGTCATATAATTTCAATTTAATTAATGCTATAAAAGTGAATGTGTGCATATTTATGGGGAATTAAGTTATAAAATGTTAAATTTAGTATACATTTTCTGAGGCGTGGTTCATTCGTGACTTCCA
The DNA here is from genome assembly GCA_963574575.1 of Galagoides demidoff. Lineage (NCBI taxonomy): Eukaryota > Metazoa > Chordata > Mammalia > Primates > Galagidae > Galagoides > Galagoides demidoff. The sequence continues at coordinate 16,033 of CAUYQV010011294.1, read as the reverse complement.
TTCCTATCATCTTATGTTTGCACAGCTGGTAACTATAAATTCAACATGAAAACAGTGTTTGAAAATCTGCAGACATTTCTCTGAGCTTGGGAGTGAATTCATCATTGCTGAATTCTGTAATAATCTATACTCTTAGTCTGTTGACTTTGGGAGGGGTTAATAATAGCTATGATATCACTCACATAGGTGTCCAATGTTGACCCAGTTTGTTATAGTATGAAATATTTGAACTGTGCCCAGAAATTCTTTTTCTAGTTTAGCCACAGCAAGGAACACTGAACCCTATCACTTATTCAAGGAATGGGAATAATCCTGGCATTGGGGCGAGGCCTTCTGAGAGTTTATGGTACAGCAACAGCTATAGTCAACCTCAAGCTCAGTGGTCTGGGGGGATGGGAAGGCAAAGGATGTTGCAGAAAGTATCAGACCAAACCCTCTTTCTAACAATCATTTGAGTATCAAAGAAAGCTCCAGTTCTCTGCCCTCTCATCCCCTTTCAGCAGTCAGTGCCAGCATTTTTTTCCAATGGCTCAGACCGGTGATCTTATTTATAAGATTGGTCATGTACACACTTGAAAAAACCTTACATGAGGAAGTCTGACTGACTGAGTGCCTTCTCTTCGATTTCTGAGAGGCTTAGAATGGCTTGCATTGGAAAATGGGCCTTCGTCAGCTGCCTACAAGGTTACTAACAACAGCAACAACCTCTCTTCACCAGCCCTTGCCAATGCCATGAAAAAGTATATATCCTCCTCCACAAGGATCCTGAAGCTGCCATTCAATGGTGACAGAAATGGAAAATCAATTCCAGATTCATCTCCTCTGAAAATTAAGTATATTCCTTAGAAATAATGAGTTCTGAGGTCACTGAGGGTTGTTCTTTTTCTGCTTGCAGAGACATTTTAATTTTAGAAGGAGGAGTGACTAATGAACAGGACATTCTAATTCCAGTGATGTGCTTTTTCCCATTTTAATGTCAGCTGAACCACAAAAATGTTACTTTTTCTCTTTTCATTATTCCTCAGGGTTCAGGAAGAACATTGTCACCAAAGGGAAAAAGACTGGCTAACTCCAGATCCTTCCATCCAGCTTCTAGAAAACAGAACAAGGTGCAGCTCTGGTCTCAGGCAGGCTTCATTTCACTGTTGTCGGTGGAGCCATTCTGCTGACCAGCAGGGCACCCACAAATCATTCTCATACTTCTTAGACAGTCATAGGACACTGGAAGACAGTGTCATTCAGAACTCAGGACCTTCAACAAGGTGGAGAGAGGCTTGAAATGCAAAAACAAGAAATTCCCTCAGCAAGCCTCCCAAAAAGCAAATTCAACTCATTTCCTTTCCTAAGTTTACAGGTCCCATTTCTTTAGTGCCAGCTATGACTCTGATACCATTAAAACTTTGTTTATAGGCATTTTCTCATTTAATCCTCTCAGTAGTACTATGACATCCCACAATTAGTAAGCTGCAGAACTGGAATTAGAACCCAGGTAACATAATCCGCATTCTTAAACACTGTGCTCTAATTTAATGGTTCTTACACTTAAGCATGCATTAGGGTCACCTGGGGGGCTTATCAACACTGATTTCTGGGCCCCACTCCAGAATTTGTGATCCGGCAGGTCAGGGGTTCACACTTAGAGAATCAGTGCTCTGATGCCTCACTACAGTCATTCACCATCACAGCCTACAAAGGAACTTTAAATACAGAATATCATGCTGACTTCCCCTCCCCTCCCCTCCCCTCCTTACTTCCTGAAAGAAAATCAGAACAATGGCTGACATGCCCCCAGGTAGAGCAATACAGCAAGTAGGGAGTTTGAGGGACCTCTTTCTCCTATAATGATTTCTTAGTTCAAACAAAACTTCATGCTGGCCTAGGACATCCACAGCACACATCTTCAGGACTGTTGGCTTTCCACCTTGAAGGGATGTGCTTTCTTCTGAGCAGGAGTTGATTCTACTGTGATGTCTCTGTCCCCATCACAGTTCTACGGTTAGTTCCTATAATTTAGAACACTTTTCGGGTCTATGTCTCCTGAGAAACCTTGGCCCTACCATCTTGACCCTACAGTAAACTTACTCACTAAAAGAGTTACAACCTCAATACCGCTTTTTCTGTTAGAGTTGTTTTGTTTTGTTTTGTTTTTTAATCTCTGTAAAAATGTGTCTCTGATTTTTAGCTCACAATTTTCTCATGACTAGCCAACCACTGATTGATTTACAGTGAATTTGATGTAGCATGACAAAATGAAATACCAGTATGCATCACTTGAGGGAGTATGTTTTGAGAAATGTGTCATTGGGTGATTTCATCATTGTGAGAATGTCATAGAGTGTATGTACACAAACATAGATGGTACAGCCTACTACACACCTGGGCTGCTGGGATAGCCTATTGTTCCTGATACAGACATGTACAGCATGTTACTATACCAAATACTGCAGGCAATTGTAATACAAGTAAGTATTCATGTATTTAAACATATCTAAACTTAGAAAAGGTAATGCTTTGGGCCACAATGTTACAATGGCTATCATGTCCCTAGGTAATAGGAGTTTTTATAATTGTACGGGGCCACCTTATATATACTTGTGGTGCACAAGCATTTTGATTACACAGAGCTAGGATCTAATGTGAATGCTCATCCCCTTTTCTTCCCCTAACAAATCCTAGGAGTGGCCTTAGGCAGCCACTCTTCTCCTCTCTTTCATTCACAGGGGACAGTGAGGACTTCAGAATGGGGTACAATTACATAATTACACCTAATAAAGGAGCAGGGCTCCTTCTCTATTTCTGTGATAGACCTGGGCCTCTATAAAACAAGGGATTTTGTGCCTCCGTGGCCCTCATGGAACTATTGTGGAAGTTCAGCATAACCAAAGCCTTCTTACTTACAGACCAAGATTTTTCTTGATGTTTTAATACCAAAAAGTCAGATAATAACATTTAATGGGAGCTAAGGCTTCGAGTTCTACCTGTCTGCATCAACACACTTGTAAAAACTTACTGCTTTACTAGGAATTTACAAAAGGACAGGGTTTGCCTTAAATGGCAAAAGGAGCCTAACATCTGTGGATCAATATATCTATACTACACAAAGCACCAAGTTACGGGTTCCAGCTACACTATTCAACTTGGTCATCATAATAGCTCTGAGAGCTTGGCTTTATAACTCCCATTTCATAGTTGAGGAAGCTGGGACAAAGAAGTTACGTCATCTGCCCCAGACCAAACTCACCTACAGCTGGGACTTAGACTTATCCTTCTCCTGTATTATGTGGCCTCCTTGGAAAGATGTATGGTAAGTAGAGATGGCAAAGTGGAAAACAGGAAGAAACTTAGAAAGGAAAATAAAGAAAAGGGTGTATGATGGAAAAATATCAAAGGCATTTAATGTGGATTATAGAGGCAGAACATTTAAAAAGCATTAACAATAAGGAAAAATTTTTAAGTGGAGACAGATTTGAGAAGTAATGAAAGACACTAATAGAAAGTTTCAGGGTAGATTAGAGGATAAACTAAGAGAAGGGCAAGGAAGGGGAATAAGCAGCAAATGTGTGTCCATGAAAACAGCACAGCAAAGACTGTCAGGGTCATGTGGCCAAGGTCACAGGAAACAGGAACTCAAGCAAACATAGCTACGGTAAAGCATTGGTTTAGTCTCATTATAAAGGAATAGGAAAAGGAGGTACAAACAAGCCTGAGGTTACATAAATGGTAGATCCTTAGAAAAGTATGAAAGAATTAGAAAAATAAATTGCCAGAAGTAGAGTGAGAGGAAGGAAGAAGAGGAGGAGAAGGAGCAGGAAGAGGAGAAAGAAGAGGAGGGCAGGGAGGGGAGGGAAGGGAAAGAGAAGAAAGTGAAACAGCAGGGAATGGAGAGGAAAGCAGCAAGATGTAGCAGGAGGGACAAGAATGTTTTCAATGTTTCCAGGGAATGGGCATGTAATTATTCTTATATCTGCAGAAATAATGATTCAAACTAAAAAGGGAAAATGCACATATGGAATACCTTTTAAAAATTTAAATAAGACTACCAAGATGGGTTAAAATGAGTATATCACCAAGGGATTCATCAGAGAAAGGAGATGTATGAATTGAAAAGCTGAGCTCACGAATCTGCAGATGCTGGCATGGATGTGGAGAGAAGGGAACACTTCTATACTGCTGGTGGGATTGCAAACTAATACAGCCTTTATGGAAAAAAGTATGGATAATTCTTAAAGAACTGAAAGTCGACCTTTTATTTGATCCCACAATCCCATTACTAGGTACCTACCCAGAAGGAAAAAAAAAATCATTTTACCACAGAGGGATTTACACTAGAATGTTTATTGCAGCTCAATTCACAAATGCCAAGTTGTGGAAGCAACCCAAGTGCCCATCAACCCATGAACGGATTAACAAACTGTGATATATGTATACCGTGGAGTACCCTTCAGCCTTAAGAAAAGACGGAGACTTTACATCTTTTATGTTTACCCGGATGGAATTGGAGCACATTCTTCTTAGTAAAGTATCTCAAGAATGAAAAAGAATCTAAAGTACTCCATACACATATGAAATCAATATGTAGACAACTACATGCCCACATGAATAATGAAACACAAATATAGTCTAGCAAGGGGAGGAGAGAGGCGGAAAGGGGAAGGGGAGAGGAGGGAGGGCAATTGGTGGAATTTCACCTAATGTGCACAGTGTGAAGGTGTTCAGCACGCCCCTTGGGTGAAGGGCTCAACCACAACTTGAACTTTACTTTAGAATTGAAAACAATGTAATCTAAAAAAAGAAAAAGAAAAGCTGGACTCAACTCTTTTCCTCAAGGTACCTGCAAGACGCTTGGTGAATTTGTTTGCCTCCCCTTCCTTGCTTTTCAAAGGCTCATTACTGAAGTAAAAAAGCCAGTAAAATGCTGTCACAGTGCCAGACAATAAACGGTTGGTTGGAAAGGTACACCTGTTACTCTTTCTTTTATTCTTGGGCACAAACAATGCCAGTTAGGATTTATGGCATGTCTGGAAATGTCACTCTCTATTGGATAACTATGCCCGGACTGAGGTGAGCATCCCTCATGGACCCTAGGCCATGCAGCCGTTTTTATGGACTACAGGATAGTTATTGAGGTTAATTGCCACTGAAAGACACACACCACATGATCTTTTTATGTCCATTTAGTGAGATGGTTCCAGCATAGACAGATTTTCCCAGGAGTGCCACAGTGATTTGAGCCCACGGTTTACGTGCTCCTTCTATTTATGGGTTATGCACAAGCTAATGGGACTAATCGTTACTGCTCCAGTGAAGCCCCGTTTGCATTTCCCCCTATCTTCTGCCTAAATGTCAAATCCATTGCCTTCTCATGCTTTGATTTGTCCACATTTCTTTAACTTAAAAAATAATAAATAACTTTAAAAAATAATAATAAATTATCACAAGTGGAGGTTGGCAGCCTTGATTTGTTGCTCTTTGCTCCAGAGGGACTGGGTTTTTTTTCATAGAATAAAATGATTTAAGAAAAAGAATCTCAGTGTCCAGGCTGTGCCTTGTAGCTTCAAAGCCTTTTACAAGCTGCAATTCATTAAATGCAATAATCATTTGAGGCCAGTGGACTAACTTCTGCAGGGAAAGAGGGGCCAAGCCCTCCCACCCCACCCTCCTTCCCTTTGTGTTACCAGCCACAGCAAGCAGGAGGGGGATGGAATCTGGTGTCCCCTCAACCCGCCCACCCCCAGGCAGGCCAGCCCTGGCCCCCAGCCCAGGCTGCTTTTTTCTTTCCTCCTTGCCAGGGCTCCACGCTCCACTTAGCCATTGGGTACAGGCCCTTCTCTCCTCTGGGCTGTGCTTGTCTGCTTTGCACAAATAGACAGGCTGCCCACATTCTTATTTCCTTTAGATAAATGAAGAATTTCCTAGCCACAGGGCCCAACCAAGCCTGACATATGTCCCATGGGATAGATTTTTCCCTATTTGGCTTTTTAAGAGCTGAAAAGAATCGTACCCCTTTGTCAGAAGAGCCAGAGTCCCCCAGCATGCAGGGAGCTTTGCCTCAACATGTGCTCTGGCCAACCCACTCAGTCCAGGATGGGTAACTGCTGGTAATTCCCCCATGCACCCCTGCCCAGTGGTGGCCTCTCCAGAGAGGGGCCAGCTATGGTTGACTGTGGCCCGTGACATTGGGGTCATTGGAATGAGAGGTATGTGGTCCACTGAGCTCCCATGGGTCATTTCACAATTTGGAGTCCCTGTTTCTTGTGCCCTCTATTCTGCATGGACTGTACCCAGACCTTTTCTTAGAGACAGGGAAAAAATAATAAAGCACCCACAAAACCCAACAATGGCATATTAAATTTCATAAGGCAATGCTGAATTTAATTTTTATAGTTCTTCTTTCTTTCCAATTGCTTTGCTCTCCTCTAGTCTGCCCACTAGTTGAAGAAAAAATAAGCATAGTATCCCCTTAAAACACTAATTAATAATTCTTCATATGAAGAAAGATTTGGCCTACTTTTAACAGCTAATCATTTCCTAATAGTTCTAAAAGCAGTCAGGAGTTTCAGCCACAGAACAACCTTAAAAGCAAAAACTTGTACCAGATCTTTACAGACCAGAGTTCATGTGAGTGAAAGACATGGGGCCAGCCAGCCAGGCCCAACCACCCTTCCCTTCTTCCTGTCTCCACCTCTCACCCACCTCTCTACCTTTCCTGCTCCAAGGCGCCTTGTCCTCCAGACCCCTCTCCTCTTCTCCAGAGGTTTACATCCTGCCCCATATTGGAGGCCCACTCCTAGCAACTGCATAAAGGATTGTCTGTGGGCTCCAGCCAAAATAGACCTCTCTTTTCTCTGGATTCTTCTTAAAACATTCATATTTAGTGATATTAAAAATTATAACTTTAGACCTAGAAAGAACCTAAGTGCCAACCCTCTTCATTTATATAATAAGAAATTGAGTCAGCATATGCTTAAGTTACCTCTGTGTCACACAGCTAGTTTGAAGAAGGGACAAGAATCCAAATCTCCTAGCAATGACTTGTCTTTTTATCTCCCCCAACAAGGAACTGACAAAGACAGGAATCCCCATGTTGTACATTTTGTACCCCGCAACCAAGAAAAGTAACAATCAAAGCAAAGGGCCACTGTGGAACCAGATACTTGCCTTCAACTGCACCCCTATAAAGCTCAACATGACAATCTGACAAATAAGTTAATGAATTCATCCTAGAAAAAGTGCATACATATCTCATTGCTGAATATCACTATGGTTACATTCAAAATACTCCCCTAAGGAGGCTATGCATCAATGCCAACACCTAGTCCACCATTTGAAGCAATTTTGGAACTCTTTTTCTGAAATAGCCATTAGAGTTGTCATCATATTACTCTTAATGTCCTGAATGTCATAAAAATGTCTTCCTTTCAATATTTCCTTTATCTTTGGGTAAAGGAAAAGGTGAGTACAGAGGATATTCCAATACAGTTATTTGTATACAAGTTTTAAGAGCTGAAAAGAATTGTACCCCTTTGTCACAAGAGCCAGAGTCCCCCAGCATGCAGGGAGCTTTGCCTCAACATGTGCTCTGGCCAACCCACTCAGTCCAGGTTGGGTAACAAATAACCGTCCAGGTTGGTTAACAAATAACCGTATTGGAATATCCTCTGTACTCACCTTTGAGTAGAGACAATGCCCTGTGAGCTGGTACATTGTCATTGATGCAAAAGTCATTAGTTGTTGGCCAAGATTTTCAGTTAAGATTTTCCTGTTCATCTATTGATGTTTACTTGGTCTGCTATACTTCTTACAGTCAACCAATGATTATCACTCACAATTTAATAAATTTTTGTGATGTTTTTGTCAGCTCTACTCATTACCTGCCACCCTGACTTCTCTTCATCAGTGATACTTTCAGAAAATTTTTCTCAGAAAAACATTTAATCCATTTGTACACTGCCATTGTCTTCATGGCATCATTCCCATACACTTGGACTAACACGTCCCTGATTTCACTTCCACTTTTGCCAAGTTTAACAAAAAAATTAATGTCTATTTGTTGCTCTAACTCAAGCTCCAACATTCTCAAGACAGCACACAAACACACACAACAACAATAATGAATGCCACTCAGCAAGACACTGCCACATGTCAACACAAACACAGGTGTGGGACACTGATACACCAAGGTTATGAAACCGTACTGAGTTGTTTGCACAGTGCTGGCAATGTAAATGCATGATAGTGAGTTCACGAACTTACTTGTCATACCTTTGTACTTCCTTGCTGTGTTTCCAGGAATTTCTGTTATAAGCCCTGCTGTCTCCTTCTCCTCAATTTTGCAATTCACTGTGGGGCCCTCTGGGCACAAAGCACTGGGACATGTTTACTAACGCATCCAAAGTTAAACACTACCACTTTATAGTGAGGTTAATTGTCATCAAGTACCATAAGAACAAACTACATAGCAGAACTGGGTTACAAGGAGGCAGTCCAGAAGACTTGGAATATATTTATGTTGAAGTAATATTTTTCTTTATAAATAATTTCAAACTTATAGATAAGCTTCAAAAGTACAAAGAACTTTTTTTTCTATATCTTCAGATACTAAGTTGCTGACATGGTGTACCCCCCAGATTCCTACAAAAAAGGAAATTTCTGTACATAACCAGAATACCAAAATTAACAGTCAGATGTGAGCATTGATGCATTACAACCATCTAATCCTCAGATCCCATTCAAGTTTTGCCAAAGTGTTCCTTATGGCAAAACAGTCCAATGGATGGATGCATTACAACCATCTAATCCTCAAGTTTTGCCAAGGTGTTCCTTATGGCAAAACAATCCAATGAATGGATGCATTACAACCATCTAATCCTCAGATCCCATTCAAGTTTTGCCCAAGGTGTTCCTTATGGCAAAACAATCCAATTCAGGACCCTGTGTTACATTGAGTTGTTATATTTCTTTATCCTCCATTAATCGGTAATGGGGATAAAAATAATTCATCAGCTTTGGCCTTCGTTACTATAAGACTTTTGATCCTAAGATTACAAGCCAATTACTTTATAGACTATCCCTCAACATGGGTTCCCCTGGATTTTCCTCATGGTTATATCAGACTACTTATTTTGGCAGAACTACCGTGGAAACGATGCTCTCATTGCATCCATCAGATGGTATGTTAGTTTGTCCTATCACTGGTGATATTCTTCTTAGATACAAGAACATCTCATTAACAGAATAACATAGCATCAAACCATATAAAGCAAAAACCTAGTACATATGGGAGAATTCACAGAACAACCATAATAGGTGAAAACTCCAGCAAATTCTCTTCATTTTTGACAGTTCCAGGGCATCAAAGCAAATAAGAAGAAAGAAGAAATAAACACAGCATGGCTCATTTTATATATTTTGACTTTTTAACCAGGTAAATAGACACTTGACATAATGTAGGTCACAGAGAAAACAGCAATGAGTTTTCCAAACAACATATTTTATATTGTACTTTAATAATAAATGTGTAGCACAAGAGAATAACTCAATTTAATTCAGGTTGGATGGGGATTAGTGTGCTCCTACCTAATGGGCTTAATGTAAGGATATATGGCACACCTCCTGGGTGAGGGGCACAACTACAATAGGGACCTTATTAACAAGCACAGACATTATGCCCTTATTTTAATCTGAAATTAAAAATAAAAAATAAATAAAAATATAAAAAAATAATAAAAGCGTATAAAATTTAAACCACTACTTGATTATTCAAAGATGCTTTAAATATATCTCTTGGAACAAAGAAAGATTCAAAACCATAATTAATAAATGCTTAGGAAACAATAAGAGAAGGAACATTAGATTCTACAGTTTAGAAGCTCTATTGTAATCTGAAGTGTATTTATAACAGTAAATGCATTTTTCAATAAAGAGTAGGGAGGTAGTGTACTATGAATTCACAGAAGACATTATAAAGAAAGCCAAAATGCCAAAATGAAGAGGAAAGGGATTCATTAGAGGAGAAGCAAAAACTAATAAACTGAAATTGGAAGGAAAAAATGAAATGGACAAATAAATATAAGGGTAGGAAAAATATTTGATCACTAAAGTAGTGTGGTATGGCTTCAGAATTATACAGATAGATTAAATAAGTTATGTGTCCAGAAACAGTGCTCATGTGTAAGTATTTCATATGTCAACAATGCAGCATTTGGTATCAACGAAGGATGGCCATTATTCAGTAAATGATACTAGGAAATTTTTTTAACCTCTGGGGGTTAGAGGGAAAGTTAGATTTCCTACTTCATACCATGTACCCTCAAAGTACAAATGGATTAAAGGATTAATTATAAAATCAAAGTACTATTTCAAAATATTAGGGGAAAAAGATGAATATTATATCCTCTGCTAGAAACTACCTTCTTAAATATCAAGTATAGCACTCTAAAGTAAAAAGGTTAATATGTTTGATTATACAACATTTAAATAGTTATAAATCAAAATTAAAAGGAAATGACAAATCAGAAAAATATTTGTCTTCCATAAAAAGAAGAAATTCCAATATATAAAAAATAATTTTTATAGGACAATTAAAAATAGGAAGATCTCATTTATTAATGATATATATTTCTAATCAATCAATAAATGAAAAAATACCAAATCACACTAATAAACAAAAAGATTCTAATTAAAATAATGAGCTAGAACTCTGCATTTCTTAACTTTGACAAAGATTAACAAAGATATAGTCTACCCAATGTTAGACTGCAAGGAGAAAGATACAGTTCATATGCTACAGGTGAAATATAATTTATAACGATCTTCCTATAAAGAAATATGACAGCATGTATTTAAAAAGCATAATGTTCATATTCCACTCTAGATATGTATTCTCTGAGTATAATTATGAAGATGAGCAAAGACTTCAGTGCAAATTGTATAATTAGGAAAAATGAGACACAACCTCAAGTCCAATAATAAGAGATTGATTAAGTAAATTATGGTACATAAAAAAGGTGGAATAATCTTCAGTGATTAAATTATCTTGCAGAAGAATACAGAATGCTGAATAAAAAAGGCAAGAGAATAAGACAGTATGATTCTTCCTTTAGTTAAAAAATATATACACACATACATATAAATAATTTCTCCATGTATAAGAAACAAAAGACCACAAGAGTATATACTAAAACATTACACATTAACCAGAGTATTCCCTGTCTGACCATTTTTGTTTTTCCATTGGTGATTTTTATGTTTTCTATGTGTGCTACAGTTAACATGGGTGTTTTTATAACGGGGAGGGGAAATCTACTATTTTGAGCCTTTTAACGGCAGGTACTAGCTTTTGCCCACAAGCCAAAACCAGGTCTACTCGGGCTTCCTTCTTCTCACCCGCCCTACCATCCATCCCGGTATGCCCTGCATGGCCACCCTGCCCCTTTGTTCACTTTGTACACAGCACCTCTTTCTTCCTTTGAGCATTTTCCTGAATTTCTGGAATAAGGAACAGTATAGAAGCCCCATCAGGATTTGAGGTTTGAGAGTAGCTTCAATCCTTCTCCCCTAGACCCTGCAGGCGGCCTGCCCCTTACATGCACTCCTGAGCCACATACAGAGCCTGAAGACAATGGAACTTTGCAGCTTCGGTGGAACAGACACTTGGTTAGAGCAAATTGTCAGAGCCACTGGGCAGCCTGTGTGTCCAGGGCTGACAGCAGAGCCCGTGGAGTGGCAGTGGCCAGCCTGGGATGATTGTTTTCACACCCACACAAGAGTCTTACTGCAATTACCACAGTTAATTGCACAGAACAAGGCTAAGAAGACATCACCATTGTTCTCCATGTGCATGCCACAGACCAGCCCCAGCTTCCGCAAGAGGGAGGAAGCAGACAGGGAGAGCAGGTGGAGTGGGTCACACAGAGAGCAAGTGCAGGGGGTTCTAGGCCACAAAGCAGTGTGATCTGGAAAACTGTCAGCCTCTGAGTCCCTCTTCAACTGAAATCATTTCTAGAAGCCTTAATCCATGGAGTGGATTGCCACCTTCTCCCTGGAGGGTCCATTAGAAACAGAATGAAGGGCAGGCACCGTGGCTCACGCCTATAATCCTAGCACTCCGGGAGGCCCAGGTGGGCGGAGCTTGAGCTCAGAAGTTTGAGACCAGCTGGAGCAAGATCCCGCCTCTACTAAAAATAAAAAAACTAGCTGGGTTTGTGGCAGGCGCCAGTAGTCCCAGCTACTGGGAAGGTTGAGGCAAGAGGGTTGCTTAAGCCCGAGAGTTTGAGGTTGCCGTGAGCTATAAAGATACCATGACACTCTACCCAGGGTGACAGAGGGAAACTCCACCTACGAAAGGAAAGAAAGGAAGAAAGGAGGGAAGAGAATGGTGAGCATGTTCACTTTGAAGATGGGACAGTGAAGGTGAAGGTATTTTCAGAGTAAACAGATCAAGACGGAGACCTTGAGTGAACAGGGGCCACTGCAGGATTTGGGTGCACAAGGAGGGGAAAACAAAAAAGAGGGGAAAACAAAAAAGGTTTCAATCAGGTGAACAGGTTCAAAAACACAGTTCCCCGCCCTCCTTTTTTTTTTTTTTTTTTTTTTTTTTTTGCTGTGCCAGCCCTAAGCTTGGAATTTCTGCCTGTTTTCAGCACCTGCCTTGGTAGCTTGGGGAAAGAGGAGCTTCTCATTTGATTGGCATGTGAGCCAGGGTCAGGACAGCAATATCCAGCTGAGACCCACCAAATTCCTGTTCTGCACTCAGGATAATAGTTGGTATAACTTGATATTTAGAAGAAAATTTAATATAAAATCCATATGGGTTAACATTCTGAAGGGTTGACTCATTTTCACATGTTTAAATTCAAGTTTTTGCTTGAGTGGCATACATTCAATGTGCTGTGTTTCTCTTTTGCCATTCATCAAAACTTAGCCGTCCAATTCCCGGCTCTTCTGAAAGCTTCCTTTCTCAAGGAGGATAGAATGGGCAGTGATTGGCATGACAGAGAACCCTAAATCATGGAACATCAATAGGTGCCAAGGTGTCAGCCCGCACTCATTGTAACCTGTTCCTGATTCTATTGGTTCTATTTCTTTTACTTAACCTAGTAGATTGAGGAAGGGACTTGGACCATATAGTATTTTTCAGTGTGTAACTCACTTCTCTTACAGAGAAGGAAACCTCCAAATAAATCACAGCACATCCCTACTCTCTTAAGACAACTCAGAGATTCTCCGCTGATCCAGGCAAGGTACATAAGAAAATATGGTCACATCCCAACAGAACTCCCCCAAAAGCCCTTTTGTTCTGTGAAGCTGACTTCTGTTGCTTCTGTGAGTTTCTCCTTTTATTGCTCTATGAGACACTAAGAAAGTGGCATTCCTTTTGAGGACGTAATCTCAATACTCCGGTTTTAAGACTTAGTAAAGGGGACTTCTCAGGATATATCTCTTATTGATGGACTTCAGGAATAGCCAATGTCTTCCTTGTCTCTTTTATGTTATGCTAAATTATAAGTGATAACCAAGCTGGCCATAGCGTTGTCATTTTAAATAGCAATTTTGTTGTTGATGATTTATCCATTTGAAAGAAGATCATAGAGGCTGTAGATCCGCTAGAATGATGATGGATCCCTGACATATTATAAATTGGAATAAGAATTAAAAGAGTCAGTGTAACCTGGTTTCTTATACCCTCAATGAATCCCCAACAATTAAAAAAAAAAAAGAATTAAAAGAGTGAGAAGGAAAGCTACAAGTCTCCCTTACCAAAGTAGCTTTGTTTTTCCCTTTTTTTTTTCCTCAGAAAACAAGGAGTTTTTTAAAATCATACTCTTTTGGAGACTTCTCCATTAAAAAATAAATAGAGCTTCTTGCTAAATTCATTCCAAATTGACTTTCTTTGATGAGTTTAGGCAAGCAAGAGTGAGAAATTTTCTCTCTACCTCCCGTGAAAGCTGCCTTATTTTTTTTTTATTTCGTATAGCATAACTGTGTACATTAATGCAATCATGGGGTACAGTGTGCTGTTTTCATATACATTTTGAAATACTCTCATCAAACAGGTTAATATAACCTTAATGTCATTTTCTTAGTTATTGAGTTAAGACATTCATACTCTGCTTTTAGAAAGATTCACTTGTACCCTTGTAAGATAAACCATAGAGGTGACCCCACCAATCACCCTCCCTCCCCATATCCACCCCCCTTACCTCCCCTCTCCCACCCTCTTCCCATATTCTAAGGCTATAATTAGGTTATGACATTCCCATAAAAGCTATGAATTAGTTTCAAAATAGGGCTATGTACATTGGATACTTTTTCTTCTATTCTTGAGATACTTTGCTACGAAGAACATTTTCTAATTCCATCCATATAAACATGAAGGAGGTAAAGTCTCCATCCTTCTTTAGGGCTGCATAGTATTCCATGGTGTACATATACCACAGTTTGTTGATCCATTCGCGGATCGATGGGCACTTCGGCTTCTTCCATGACCTAGCAATTATGAATTGGGCTGCAATGAACATTCTGATACAAATATTTCTGTTGTAATGTGATTTTTGGTCTGCTGAGTATATACCTAATAAAGGAATTGCAGGATCAAATGGCAGGTCTATTTTTAGTTCTTTAAGTGTTCTCCAGATGTCTTTCCAAAAGGAACATAATATGTTTGTCTCTCTGATTCATGGCAGATGCAGAAGATGATAATATTTTTGCAGCTTATGATATAAACATCAGAGTTTTTTGCTGTCAGCAGATAATTTACCTAGACTCTCAGCTGTCACAGGCCTCTTTCAGCCTTCCCGAAGGCTGAGAACATCGACATCTGGCCCAGGGCAGACGTTCTGCCCTATTTGTTTCTTTGGGCTGCACTATTTCTTTTAATCTTATTTACTTTTTTAACATCCCATCTTTAAACTCTTTTGTTTTATTGAATTCATATTGTTAAAATAGTTGTTTTATACATCAAAGCATTTTTGGAGAATTTGCTCAATTTGGGGGGGAAATACTGTGTGTGTGGTTTTTACATCACTTACAAGATATATTTTTATTTACCTGAAGCAAGATCGTGCAGTAGCCAGCATATTAAAAAACAAAAAACAAAACCCAGCAGCTCTGCTCATGTTTGGGTGGACTGTTGTGACACAGTGTGAGTTGCTTTTCAGCCCTTGGTGGTTTTCTTCACTGTGCTGTCATTTGGGGGCTAGGAATTTCTTGTTCTAAACGTATTTCTGTAACTCTAGGAAAACAGAGGGGAGGTGGTATCAGCTGGGGCAGCGCCTGGTCTCTGTTAGACCCCCTGTCCTCCAGCCTCACTCCCAACGTTTCGTTCCATACCCATAGCAGTGCTGACCACACCTGGTGTGTTCTTCTGTTTTCCTACTGCTGCTGCCAGGCTAGGATCACTCACCACCACTTTCTAGAAGCTAGGCTGGACGCGTGGACAGGACGACGGCGGAGGAGTCCTAGGTGACAGAGCAGAGACAAGACCTGGTCTCTGAGCTGCATGCAGTCTGGTCTCCTATAAGCTCGCTGTCCTCAGGCTCGTGGCCATTCCCTCCCCCTGCAGGGGATGGGGCTATTTTGCCTGTGACCCAGGCCTGGCCCCATGGAAGGCCTCCCTCCCAGCCCCAGTGAGCTGCACAGGTGGAGGAACCTCGGGGAAACACGTGGGAGGCTCATGATGCAGATGAAAAGGCTCTTTCTGGTAAGGTTACTAACAGGTGTTTCTGGCAGGAACATTCCCTGCCATTCGGGAAGGGGCTGCCTGCAGGAACAGGAAAGCGGTTGTGCCCCAAACAGAAGCAGAGATGAGAAGCAGGTGGAGACCAGGGGAACATCTTAGTGGTGTGGGGCCTGGTCTGAATCCCTGAGGCCCTGGTGGTACAGTGCTGCCTCCCTCCTGGGGAGCTGCTCAAACATTGCTGCCACAGTAGGTGGGCACCACTGAGCACTCCACCCACAACAACCACATGGGGATCACGTGGAAGACCTCTTAGTTCATCCCCGCGGCGTCTGTGACGTGCCGCAGGTCACACAC
>CAUYQV010011293.1:0-35980 GCA_963574575.1 Galagoides demidoff | reverse complement strand
GATTTCTTAACCGGGGCTAGAGGTGGTGTAGCCTAATTAGGTAGTTGAAGGAGAATACCTGAATTTCAAGGAAGTAGAAACCTATTGCCTATTATGGGAGCTGTTCAAGGAGACTGATACTTATTGCCTATTATGGCAGCTATTCAAGGAAACTGATACTTATTGCCTAGGCAGCTGTCTGCCTAAGGTGACTAAATCAACGGCTCGATGGCTGTGTAACCAGGGGTGAGGGAGGCAGCAGGGAGTGGCCCTGTGGGTCCACCTGGTGGTTGGGGTGGAGGGAGGTGGAGGGGCTAGGAACAGAGCTTATGCAGTAAACAACAAAATGGCGCTGGTCTGGCCCTTACACAGTAATAAATCTGGAAAGAGTTTTTAAAAAGAGAAATAGCAACCATGATTATCTCTTTTATTTAGATGCACAAAATGTACTTCTACTGTACAGTTGCATTGACAGATGCACACCCCTCAAAATTTTAAATAATCTCTTTCTGGTTAATAAGACTCCTTTGGTTATTCCAGTTAAGTCTGATACCTTCAAAGAATAGTAATATGTCAGGCAATCAATAAAATGAAAATAAGAAAAAATAAACTGATAAATATATCTTACTGAGAGTCTTTTAGTCACATAACTTTTTTTATTTTTTTATGTTTTAATTTTAGTCAAATATCTTAAACTACCAGCATAAGAGAATATAAATTAAGTGCAGTTAAAAATATTTACCATCTTGGCGGCACCTGTGGCTCAATCGGCTAAGGCACCAGCCACGTACACCTAAGGTGGCGGGTTCGAATCCCCAGCCCGGGCCCGACAAACAACAATGATGGCTACAACCAAAAAATGGCCGGGCGTTGTGGCGGGCACCTGTGGTCCCAGCTACTTGGGAGGCGGAGGCAGGAGACTCGCTTGAGCCCAGGAGTTGGAGGTTGCTATGAGCTGTGATGCCATGGCACTCTACTCAGGGGGATAGCTTGAGGCTCCTTTTGTAAGTAGAAATTTCAGTTTCACGTTCGTGACACAATTCAGTTGTGATTGATCAGGGCAGTTGTTTATTGTTAGTAGAAAAGTCCATTTTTTATTCTTAATTTTTTGGTTAATACCCCTTATTATCTCCTAGAATAGATCAACAGTCATCCATGCACATTTGTTTGTCTTTGGGCTTTAAGTTTTTTAATGCTATGGCTTTGCCAATTTACCAGTCATCAAGGGCTTTAGTTTCTCTCCACTTGAGTAGCACAAAACAAAACTATATGAAATGTTCTTTTGAAAGTTTTTCACTCTATGTCATCCTCTGTGATGAGACTCCTGTCAGACATTGCCTTGAAAAAGAGACAATACTCATTGTGTTAAAGATGTTTTCATCTCTAACCCTCTGGCACAGTTTGGAAATTTCTGATGAACTCTTCCATAACTTCTACTGGAACTTCATTGGATTCACCATATAAGACTTTCTGGGAGATCTCTTATCACAGTTTGGATTTCTCAAACCAAACACTAGGTGCTTGAAAACTTGCCACCCCAAGTTTCTGTGTAAACTTTTTTAGCAACTTCTGGGACCATTGGCTCAGAGATTGGAGCGTTAATGTCCTTCATTTTTTTTTCTTTGTATTATTTAGGATTCATTGAGGATACAAATACTTAGGTTACACTGATTGCTTTTGTTAGGTAAAGTCCCTTTTGTAATGGTGTCCCACTCTCAAGAGGTGTGCCATACACTGTAACTTCCATCACCCTCTCTCCTTCCCTCTTTCCAATCCCTCACTCTCCATTTTCTACCTTGTATTAGATCATCTACTGCCTTCATATTAGAATTGAGTACATTAGATTCTTGCTTCTCCATTCTTGTCATGCTTTACTAAGCATAATGTGTTCCAACTTGATCGAGGTTCATACAAAAGATGCAAAGTCTCCATCTTTTTAAATGGTTGAATAGTATTTCATGGTATACATATATCATAGGTTGTTAATCCATTCCTGGCTTGGTGAACTTCTCTCATTTTTTTTTTTTGAACCAGTTTACTGTGGCTTCATTGATTTTAGTGAATGAAGTTTCCTTCTTTTACTGCTGGAGGCACATAAAGGTCTTCACTTCCCTTACTATCACTCTCCAAGTACTCATGTTTACACTTTTGGATGTTGCTAACTGTGGTCTTGCTAACACCAACATGTTCTGCCATCTTTCTTTGACTACTGCTTCCCAGGAAATAGGGACACTCAATCTTTTTTTTTTAATGTCAGTTTTCTGAGTTTTTTCCTTTAGGCCAACATTTCTCAACGAACTATAAAAAAAATTAGTAATTATAGGCTGTACTACAATTCAGACTAGTTTTTCATGTTGAAAAAAAAAATCTTCTGCAATGATCAATAATATAATGTTAGGTCTAATTCAATACATGGCAATAAAAAGCACAAGAAAGAAATTATAATAAAGAAATGAAATACAGGGGCAAACCCCATGATTTCTACTCTTTAGTGCAGAATTGACTCAACTTGTCAATTTACAGAGGGTAAATTAATGCTGTGTGTCACACTTCTAGCGGTCAGGATACAGTTTACACAGGTGGTCAATATAGAGAGGTCAGTGTTCTATTATGTGCATATGGTGGATGTTTGGTCTATGAAAATTTGGTCATAAGGATGTAATCAACATAAGCAGGTGATCAACGATTTAGAAATCTACTGTATTTCTAAATGTTGAGAATTCATCAATGAGCAAAATAGTAAATGAATAATACAAATAATAATTAAGTTAATGGTATAAAATAAGTAAATGATATAGTTTATGGGAGATGATAAAGTACTATATAAATAAATAGAGTAGATTAAGGGATATTGGAAGTGCTGAAGGGAGGGGAGCAGTCTGTGTTTTACACACAGTGGCAAAGGCAAACTTCAAGATGACAAAGAAAACTAGAAAGTAAAGAAAGAATGAACCATGTATACTTCTGGAGGAAGTGAAGTGCTTTGCAATTGGGGGCAATAGCTAATGCATAGAATTGAAAACAAAAATTCAAGTGGTTGCTAAGGGAACAAAGGCAGGTCAATAATCACTACTGTAAGCAAACATAGGGGAAAATGTGAGAAGATGAGGGCAGAAATATAAGAAGTAAATCCAGGTAAGGCTTTGAGGTCATGTATGAGCTTTAGGCATTCTTTTAAGACAAACAGGGGTCCACTGCAGAATTTTAAGTAAAGAAATATTTGCCCTTCTTTTTTTATAGGACAATTTCAGATGTTGACTTCAGAATACCCCATAGATGGCAAGAAAGAACCAATTAGGAGTCATTCAAGGATAGCATTGCATCTAGGGACAAAAGTTTAAAACTGCTTATCCAAGAATTGCTCCTCAAAAAAAAAAAAATAGATAATTTACATCTGCCAAATAAAAGAATTGCTTTCTACACTTCATTTTTCCACATCCTCATAGTCATGAATATTAGTTCAAATATTTAATGGTAATAATAAGCAATTTTTCTGTTTAATCCCAATAAGCCTATTTAAACTTCCAGCAAGAAAATATTGATTATTACCCAGGTACTGTTTCTTTTGTAATTGTTTTTCGAATGGCTGATCTCTTTCATAGTATTTGAACCAAATTTAATTTAAAGAAAAGTTTGGAGTAAGAGAAGAAAAAAGAAAAAAAAGTGATAGCCAGGGATATCTTCATTTAAACCTGTAAAATAATCATTTTTGCTAATTTGGAACACATTGACGAGCTCCTAAAATATATAATTTATAAAAGGAGAGGCTGGGTTAGAGTAGGAAGAGATGTTCTCTGAATAATGAAATGATTCAGCTGGTGGCCCTGCCTCTGGAACAGTAGTTCTCAACCTTCCTAATGCCGTGACCCTTTAATGCATGGTGTGGTGACCCCCAACCATAAAATTATTTTCATTGCTTCTTCATAACTGTAATTTTGCTACTGTTATGAATCATAATGTAAATGTATGATATGCAGGAGACCCCAAAGGGGTTGTGACCCTGCTGCTCTAGAAAATATAACAAGAAAAATACCATGGATGAAACAATCGTGCAGTATGTTCAGAGGACATTAGATAAATCTGATCTCCATTGGAATAACCATATGGAGAATGGAAGTCAGTGCCACATTGAGATGCTTTCAAGACTAAATTATTTGAACTTTTTTTTTTTTTTTTGAGACAGAGCCTCAAGCTGTCATCCTGGGTAGAGTGCTGTGACATCACAGCTCACAGCAGCCTCCAACTCACAGGCTTAAGTGATTCTCCTGCCTCCACCTCCCAAGTAGCTGGGACTACAGGCCCCTGCCACAATGCCAGGCTCTTTTTTGGTTGTAGCCATCATTGTTGTTTGGTAGGCTAGGGCTGAATTTGAACTCTCCAGCTCAGGTGGATGTGGCTGATGCCTTAGCTGCTTGCGCCACAGATGCCCAGCCAGAACTTTATCTGATAAGCAGTTGAGTATTATTTTTTTTAAGAATGAAGGAGAATGGGATCAAGGTGACAGATGATTTGTGCAGTGAGGAAGACCACACCAATTACATAGTTCAGGAATGACAGAAAATGAGGGTAGGGTGGGTGGGTGGGCATGGACACAAAGAGCAAGGAAATGGAAAAGCCATGAATGAAATAGGTCACTGTAATGTACTAAGGGAATTATAATGAGGGCGTGAGCCAGGACAGGTGATGGTGTGAAATCAGAGGATAAAACAATTTATTCAAAAATTACCGTGTACTAAGCTTGATGATAAATGTTTGCCATAAATTTTCCTATTAATTTTTTTCAATAGATTTTTGATGTGGTCATTTTTTTCCCGAAATTTAAAAGGTGAGGCTAGGGAGGTTAAGTGACTGCTTAGAGCTCCATGGATAAAAACCTGCCACAGCAGGAGGGTCTTGAGCCACATGATCTTCAGTACCCCTGCTTCCAACCACGTGGCTTCATTACCTCTCAAGAAGTAGAATTTGTTAGAAGTTTCTTCACTGTGAGAAATGGAGACAAAAGGACAAGAGGAAAAGAACTAGCTTTTATCTCACTCCTGCACATGGGGAATGTGTATGTTTAACAGAAGGAAAGGAAGTAGAAAAGGATTAGATGGGAAGGCAGAGGAAAGAGTTTTATTGTGAAATACTGAGTGTGAGAGCGTTCACAGAGTTCGGGACAGTAACAATAATGTTATAATTTGAGGAGAATGAAAATATAATGCAAGCATTGACTGCTGAGTTACTGCTCTTCTCAAAAAGAAAAACTTCCATCTCCTACACTAGATGGGAGAAGAAATCAGACTGAAGAAACCTGATAGACAAGATCATAAAAGATGAGAAAGTAGATGCTGGAGGTCTCACTTCTGATTTTCCAAGTTAGGTCATCAAAATTGGGGAAGATTAAAGGCAGAAAATTGCAGGAGAATTAGCGTCAAACTGTTGTGGGTATTTTGTCATTAATTGTCATTATTAAGTGGTTAGTATATATTGTGCACAAATGGGGCGGGTTGATAGAAAGAATGGCAATCTTTTTATTTATTTATTTTTTAATTTTTTTGGGGGGGGCGGGGCTGGGTTTGAACCCGCAACTTCCAGCATATGGGGCTGCTGCCCTACCTTTTGAGCCACAGGCACTGCCCAAAGAATGGCAATTTTAAGGTGGTAGAGTCATTTTCTCTTTCTTTTCTTTCTTCCTCTTCTCACCTTCCTTCCTTCCCTCCTTCCTTCCCTCCCTCTCTCCTTCCTTCCTTTCTTCCTTCTTTCTTTTCTTTCTTTCTTTCTGATACAGAATCTCACTGTTGCCTTGGGTTGAGTGCTCAGTATTATCATAGCTCACAGCAACCTCAAGCCATCCTCTTACTTCTGCTTCCTGAGTAGTTAGGACTCAGGTGCCCACCAGAACATCCAGCTATTTTTTCTGGTTTTTAGTCAAGATGGGTTCTTGCTCTTGCTCAGGCTATTCTTGAACTCCTGAGCTCAAGCAATCCTCCAGCCTCATCCTCCCAAAGAGCTAGGATTACAGGCATGAATCACCTTGCCTAGCCTGGTGTAGTCACTTTCAATGGACCAAATTCTGTAACTGGATAGAAAATGGTAAAGTTATTTGAGTGTTACAAGTAAATTATTTATTCTTGGCAAGAAGAGAGGTGGCATGGCTTCACCGGAATTACATGGAGAAAGTAAGAAAGGTAAAATCATTAAGTGACTCAGAACAATCACCTGAGAAGCAGGGCAAGGTCACTAGGAAGAGAAAGGGAGTAGTCAGCCTCTTCACAAGAGCAGCATTTTACTTAAATTTATAAGTAGATAATATGCCTTCAGTTCCATAAACCATTGGGTCCAAGGTATTATTTCCTAAAGTTGCTAAAAATAATTTTAGAGGATGCCAAAGTTTTTCCTCCTACCCTTAGCTTACAAAATTTGAACACTTTCCAAAATATTGCTGCCACTTTCCTATCACCTCATGGGACTGGACCACATATGTGGAAGCCACATGACCTTCAAACACATTCTCTCATTATGGTATAGACGATTTATCTTGTTCTCTAATTTGTGACCACTTCTACTATGAGGAGGTGTTGTTTTTATTTTGTTTTGTCTTTTTTTTTTTTTTTTTTGTAAAACAGTATTGAAACGTTCAAAATTTTTTACCAAGCCATGAAGGATTCTATTTTTCTGCCTAACTCTTTTTTTTCCAGAGAGGACACATAAAATTTAATTTCCTGACCTCTTCTGCTGATGTATAGCAGTCATTTTTCCACAACATTAGACTAGGTAATCTATTCTTAGGGGAACCTCTTCAAGCCTGACTGATATTCTGCATTTTTCTTTCTTTTCCCTATTTTATATTTCATTTTTTTTGCTCTTTCTCCCTCTTCATATTTTCTGCTGTGGAAATATGGTGATAATAACAAAATATCTATGGAAAAACAGAATGTATTTACCAATCCATGATGCTAAGAGGAAGCAAGAGAGAGAAAGGTCATGTTTTCCATTCCTAAGAATAAAGTAAAATAATAAACTTGCATCTTGAGAAAAATCCGTGAACTTCACTAATAAGATCTCAAATGCAGATTGTTTTGATAGCGATTTCACGTTGGAAGATGAATTTTAGTGTCTGTGAAAAATGCTGGTAAAACAACAGGTTTGGAAGCCTTTGTCATCTGTTAATGCAAAAAAGATATGGGAATACCATTGTTTTTTTTACTGTCCTGTCAGAATTAGTCACCACATTGTTTAAAGAGACTGTGGACATGCCACCTTGCTTCCTTGACAAGGCTGAGCACAGCACGGAGCTCAGACTTAGCTTCCTGTTTTCTCCACTTTTTATCCCTTGGCCCATCAGAAAAAGGAATTCAGTCAACTTGTTCTCATTTTCTCTCCCCACAAACAAGACACTGGACAGCTGTCATTTCAGAACAACTTCTACTCACAATAAATTTGTATCTGATTCAAACAACTAAGCTGGGACTGCAGTGAGAAAATCCTGTTCTATTTGCCTACAGGCCTGGGCCAAATCTGGCCGGAGGGTGGTGAGCAATGAACTGATGCAGTTGGTTGATATAGAGTCCCTCTTGCAATAAAACAATAAGCCACAGTAAGTATTTATTGAACACTTTATGTGCTTGTGTCGTTATACCAAATGTAGGCAGGAAAATTGCTTACAATTTCATTGGAGGCTGACTTCTGAAAAGATACACAAAGCCATATATTCTCAGCATCAGATGGGTGATACTGATGGTAAAAGCTACAGGTCAGAGGAGGAAGAGCCCAGCATGTGCCCTAACATGGATAGGAAGAGTCCACAGTGCCTTGAAGAATGTCATAGAATTCCATGGAGGCAATACAGGAGGAAAGGTTGCCTGATTGATGGAGGCACAAGTGAAAAGTCAACAGACCAGCAGGTACAAAGAGACCAAGTCATGTATCCAGTCAAATGGTCACAATACTGTGGTTCTGCATTATCAAAGGGCCCCCACTTGTCCTCCCTTCACATATTTCCATATTCACTAATGGAATACAAGGATGAATGATATCATAAATCATCTCTTACAATGCAAGTGATTTTTTAATGCCCAGTTATTTGAATTCAAGATTACTCTGTTAAATTTCACTGAATTTTTCATTTGGCTTTGTGGTCCAAGTGGTATACAGGGTGGCCATAAAGTTTATGTGCAATTTAAAATAATGTGTAATTTTTTTTCCCATTTTTTTATTGTTTGGGATTCATAGAAGGTACAAAGATTTAGGATACACTGATTGCATTTGTTAAAGACTCTCTTATAATTGTGTCTTGGAAGTGTGCCATACATCGTGACCCTCCCCCCCATTAAATTGCACATGAACTTTCTGGTTACCCTGTATTATGTCTTTTTTTCTGTAATAATATGATTTTAAAACTTCAATAAATATGTAGTGTTATATATCTTTTTAAATATACCTTCAAAAAGGTATTTAGCACTGCATTAGGTAAACAGAGTCATAGCATTTAACATAGTATTCATAGAGATTAAATATACTGAAATCTATGTAGAGCACTGGTAATATAGAAAAGAAATATTCCCAATGTTCTCTATAACTTTTTGAAAGGATTTTGGTTTTTGAGAAAAACTTAGATATGCAGGATATAAAAATTCCAATTCCAATAATAAAAATAATAAGTTTGTCATATTGAACAAAATTTTAAAAGATCTCCCATTTCTCTTCTTTCCTTGAGTCTCATCTACACTCAGCCTGATTATAATGCAGTAGAAATTAATGTCTTCTCCAAGCAAATAATAATTGGATGTCACCCATCCTTTCTTTAGCAGGCCCATTCCAGGAATAATGGCCATGTCTTAAATAAGTACTTGAATTTTTCTGTTTTTAAAGACAATGCTTTATTCCACTGAAATAGTGCAGAGAAAGAAATATGCACTCCTGTTGGAATAACAGTTGTTTCTGGATTCACCAGTTCATCAGCTTGTGACCTGGATAATTCCTAAACCAATTTGGAATTCTAGTTCCCCATTGGAATGTCTTCTTCTGTGTGAATCAATTCTAAATTTACTATCTTATAGCTTTCAGCTTAGAGGGAGAAAAATCTATTTCTCTATTCTAACACTTCTGACAACACACGTGTGGGTGCTTTCTTCCACACCAGCCAATCCTCCAGCTCTCCATACACCAATGGGGTGTCCTTCAATTTAATTCAATTTTAACAGTAAGTGCTGGGAGTTATTGTATTATTACAATATGAACTCTTTCTATCCACTAGCTGCACCAGTTCATTGCTCACAACCCTCTGGCCGGATCTGTTTTAGGCCTCTAGGCAATGGAATAGACATTTCTCACTGCATTCCAGATCAGTTGTTTGAATCAGATACAAATTGATAGTGAGTGGAAGTTATTCTGATCTGACAGCTGTCTGAAAGTTAAGGAAGGGATCAGTCCCCCAGACTCCTCTCTAGTGCAGATGCCACTCTGGGAGTAGTAGGTCTAAAGGTACTCCCACTTCTGTCTGACTCAGAAGCTCCTACAATCCTGCCTTCATGTTTGTTAATTTGCTACCATAGCTTACAGAACTCAAGTAAACACGAGTTTATTTAAAGTGATATTACAAAGGACAAAAATGAAAAGTCAGATGACAAGGAACACAGGACTGAGGCCCAGCAAGGTTCGGAACTCAGGGATTCTGTCCCTGTGGAGAGAGAATGTACTATCCTCTCAGCGTGTGAATGTCCTCTCCCACCCAGGGGCTCTCTGATCCTCTTTAATTAGGGTTTTATAGAGGTTCCATTTTGTAGGCATGATGGATTAAATCATAGGCCATTGGTGATTAACTCAATCTCCGGCCCCTTTCCCCTCTCCAGAAGTGAGAGGTGCAAGTAGGTGGGAGGTTAGGCTGAAAGTTCTAAACCTCTGATCTTATATGGTTGGTTCCTCTGGCAATCAGTCCCTGTCATCCAAGAGTGACCTCATTAACATAAAGTCAGGTATCGTTATAAAATGCTTGTTACGATTAACAAAATTTGCTCCTCTCACCCCCATCACTTGGAGAGTTACAATGCTCTTAGACATTCTCTGCCAGGAACTATGGCCAAAGATCAAATATATACTTTTTTAATTTTCTTTTTTTTTAATTTTATTATTATTGTTTACCAGTGGAGAGATGTAGTTTATTTACACCAGAAGGCATAGCTTACTTAATATCATAGAATCACAGATCACTTGGGTTTTTTGGTTCTTGTTTTTCATTGTGTGTTTTTTCTTTTTGTTTTGGTTTTACTTACTTTCTTTTTCAAGATTTAAGCAAGTGTACATCTGTGAACCCGAAATAAGTTTTTATCCTCAGTATCCTTCCCTCTTCTCTGATTATCTACATCCTGATACATGGGGCTCAAGACAACATTTTTGGATATGGTGAGTTTGAGATGAGAAATATTTAATTCAAAAGTGAAGCATATAAATGTTTTTCTTTTGATATAAGATAATTAAACTGTGATTATTGCTACAGTAAAGGAGACGAGGGTCCAAAATATAAATGGAAAAGCAAGAATAAATAGTGCCTGGTATGTTATAGGCACTCAATAATATTTGTTGAATAATGAATGAATGAATGAAATTCATCTATCATTCAATTTTAATCAGTCTTACTTGCTCCACAGACCTAAATAACTTCAGGGATTTTCAACATCAGTGACTTCAGAGTTTTTTATTACTTCAGTCACTTCCTGGAGTTTTAAACCAAAAATGGAGACACTGAGGGCAAAGGAAGAAGTTGGACAATTATTACCTTTCTCTAACGCCAGAGAAAGAACATCACACATCAGCTGTGCCAAACACTCATCTACAGTGTAAACCAACCAAAGGACAATGCAGAAACTGTCAGAATGATGCTCTAATGAAGAATAAGAAAGTCTTGTTCAAAAAAGTCCATTGCTGGGACAAGACAGTTTGTCAAGGGTGGGTGGAAATAAGAAATTGCCACATGAAACAGCTGAGCTCTGAGTTTAGACTGAAAAGCCCCCATGGCTGGAAGTCTTCGAGACTTCAATCAGCAATGTATTCCAAACAACTCTCTGCTGCCTTTGATTAATGTGTGGAATTGTCTCTCGTATACTCATTACCACTTAAAAAAAAAAAAAAAAAAAAGGAGATCTGACAATCCCAGCAATCGTCTTTAGCTTCTGTTGTTTTCCATTAGCAACGGGAGCATATTCTTTTAGTGAAACACAAAAGCTGGTATCCCAGGCTACCGCTGCGCCATGCAGCATGCGGGCGACTCACTCATTCGGAGAGAAGCTCAGAAAGGTGGTTAGAGACTGTTTTAGCACTTTATTTGTCCCAATTATCTGCTCCTGCCTATTAGGGTGAATAGAACATCATGGCATTGTTTATCACGGGCTTTATATTTGCTAATAACATTGTTGTTTATTACCACAAACATGCTGTATGCAGTCGGCTGGGCTTCTGTTAATCCCCACTGCTCCGAGTTGTTTTTTCTTTTCTTTTTTCTTTTTTTTTCTTTATCTTTTTTTTTTTTTCTACAGAAGACAAATTAGATCCCACTGAACCAACCACGTTTCCCACAGCTTCTGATTGTAAAGATGCCTTCTTGAATTGGGATCTTCCAGTTGATTGGTTTGGGGCAGAAAACCCTAAAGAAAATAACAGGGTGATACTTACATGCAGGAATGGCTCTCAGACCATATTTCAATGGCAAGTGTCTGCCTGGGCATTTCCTTCCAGGTGCTCACAGCCTGAATTGCACCAGTTCGTGTAACCATCAGAGAAAAGAGTGCAGCAAATAGTTACCATTAGATCATTTAGACTTCCCCAAAGCCCTCTTCTTCCACACACTGCTTTACACAAACATATCCAGGGACTCTACATAGCCTGAGGCCTGCTGAATGTGCTTTTAAAAAATGCCCCTCATTTGGGCCTGTAGGAAAGATAGTATCTCTATAGTCTATTATTCCCCTGAACCTGCAGAATTGTGAGAATTCTGTCCTTATTCTCTCCCTCTGCAATAAGCCTGCCACATGCCTATATCTGGATCTTTATTTAAGAACAATTAAGGTAGGTGATTAATACTTAATACCTAAGGATTGACTCTGGCGACGCATAGAGTAAATTACTCTCTCTCTCCCACTTTCTTCCTCTTGGATATGTTTGTAATCTGGGTTACTTAGAGGTGCACAGATCGTAATTAAAATGTGATGGTGAAGACAGCTACCTGGGAGAAGATGGCTGTGCCAGCAGAGTCCGGGATCTCCTGGGAGGTACAATGCTTCAGTACCTCTGTGGCCAGGCCATTTGCCAAGCTTGTGCCAAGCTGTTCAGATATGTGGTGTTGAAGGTCGCTATGCCCCTGCTCTCTATTCTGCTGCATCAAAACAAATTGATCTGGAACAAGTAGAAAAAGAGTTGTTCAGAGTACCACAACTTCCGAAGGAACCTAAAATGGCTGCTTCTATTTTGAATCCCTATGTGAAACATTCCATTAAAATGAAAAGCCTAAATAATCAAGGCAAAAGAGGTTTTCTCCCCTCACATCCAACCTGATGAATTTGCTTGCAGAAAATGGTTGCTTAAGTGACATCCAAGGAGGCATTTCTGCCTTTTCCACCATGACGAGTGTCCACCGTGGAAAGGTGCCTTGCACAGTGACCACTGCATTTCCTGTACAAGAAGCTGCTCTCACTGAATTAAAAACAGTTCTGAAAAGCCCCCTAACTCAAGGCCAATATTGAAATTGGAGGTTAAGATTGATCCCGCAATCATGGATGGAATGATTGTTTGAAGTGGAGAGAAATACATGGATATGACTGCAAAACTCAAGATTCAGAAGCTGAGTAGGGGCTATGTGGGAGATGTCTGAAAGAGTTGATTTTTATCATTGTTGAAAAGTTCTTAAACTTGAAGCAACAAGAAACTGCTTCTAGAACAACAACAACAACAAAATGGCAAAGAAGAAAGTTAGATCTTATTTGAACTAAATGCAGATGTTTCTCAAGTTCCAAAAAGTTTGCATCATGATAAAACCATCCTTGTGTTGAAAATTTTGTAAGTGAATGCATTTGATATACCTAATCTCCTGAACATTGAAGCTTAACTTAGTCTAGCTTAAATGTGCTCAGACCACTTACATTAGCCTGCAATTAGTTAATGTCATCAAACAGAAGTCTTATCCACACAGTGCTAGATATCTCATCTAGCTTATTGAATACCGTACTTAAAGTGAAAAACACCATTTGTGTGGGCATTGGAAATACAGTTGCTACTGAATGGGTATCACTTTTGCACCATCATAAAGTAAAAATTCAAGTTGAATCAATATATATTGCAGACCTACTGGAGATGGATTAGGAAGAGTAGTACAAATAATCAGGGACAATTATGTTTCAAACAGATATTAAAATGGAAGTTAATGGGCTCGGAAAATGTTTTTATTTTTTAAGTTGCCACAGAAATAGCCAGATTAATTTATAAAAAATCAGAGAAGAGCATTGTAGAAATGAATAAATTTGGTCTTCAGACTTAGACAAAGTGGATTTTTCACTTTGGAATCTTAATTAAGTTACTTATACTTTTTGAGTTTCTATTTCCTTATTGTAAAAAGGTTACAGTAATGATCTTATGAGCTTGTGTTAATTATTATAAAAAAACTAATAATATTTAGAAATTGTAGATACTTGAGTCCTAATAAATTCCTGAGTGGACACTTCCATCTTACATGCTTGAAAGGGAGATATGGAAGCTGGGAAAGATTTCTACTAAACCAGCTATTTGTCTTAAGAGCAAGAGGCACATCCAGCAATGTGTATCTAAATGTATCTGCTTTACCTGCTTGAGCAGGTGAAACAAGTAGAATATTTCTTAAACTTCAAGTATATGAAGGATATTAAGGATTTATTTATGTGTGCAAGAAATAATCCAAGAAAGAAACAAACTAAAATGAAATTTCAAGTATTACACATGAAGCAACAGCATTTTTAAAAGTTGGGAGAGTGCTCCAATTTGGAGTAGCTCAGTCAGAATATTCCACTGACAGACAGTGATTATAAAATCTGAAAATAATATTTAACAAATATTTGTATAAATTCGAGGGGTCTCTATTCTTGAAATATTGGATGCAGCATGTTAAGATTTGGGAATTTGCAGCATTTTTCCTGTGAGCACTCCCGAATTGGCAAGCACTTCAAGTTGCACAAAACTAGAGCCTAAAAGAATTAAAGAACCTGAGAAAAGGGGCTGAGGATGGCAGAATGGTTAGAAAGTTAGAAGTAGGAGAGAAGCTGAAAGGTAAAATAATTATGGAGATATTCAGGAGGCAAAGTTTGAAGTTTGAATATAGAAATCATTCTCTGTAGAAATCTTAGACAATTCACAGCCTCTACCATAATGTACAGGATGCGTGAAAAACAAAGAAAAAAGCAATAATAACAACAAACATAAGCACACAAAAAGCACAGGTATGGAAAGAAAATAAGACAATGGGGCACATATCTAGGAAGCACAAGTCAACAGACGTTGACTCTGAGATCTCCCAGATGCTGAAATTAATAGAAAAGGACATTAAGTCAGCTATTTTTTAAGACACATGCAAAGGGATCAAACTACAATCTTAAAAAAAAAAAAAAAAAAAAAAAAACTAAAAAGAGGCAGAAATGGAAGAACAGGAGACTGATATCCAGTTTCTGGTTTTACATGTAAGAAGTTTAGAAGTCACCATCATCCTAACAACAAGTAAAAAGCTGAACAAAGTGAAAAAAAAATCAATGTATTATACCCATTAGAGATGTATCATAACAGCAACAAGCTACTGCCTCCCATATTGGAGAAACAAGCAGATAGAGAATCAAAAGATACCTGAGGAGAAAATTTCATGGGGATCATTGCTAGAGTAGAAAAACCTGAATTATAATTGATTAATTATTGGAGAAAATTAATTACTGTGGAAAAATATGAGAGTTAAAATCTTTGAAGGACCCAGACATGGGGAGTAAAAAGGAGCATACTTTTGTGAGTTTTACTTCCAGGAATGCAACAAAGTTCTCATGGTAAATATTAGAGAAAAAACTTCACGGGCTTCTGGCAGGTGGAGTGGAAAAAGAAACCGTTTTGAAATATTCCAGAGCACTGTGTCTTTCTTAACAAGATTTTCCCTCAGGAGAAACTAGTTAATCAAAGTCTAACCTACTGGGTTTTCATCAAAGCCTAACAGACCAGGAGGAAGGGAAATTGAAAACTCCAGTTCACACCAACTATCCTGTTCCACTTAAAAAAGGTGGGATGGTGGGGAAATAAACCTGAGAAACACTTGTAAAGATCACTCTTCTATTGAGTTATTAAAAGACTGAGATCTAGTAAGACTATAAAACAAAGCCCCTGCCCCTCACCTTACCACCACGTTATTAAAGGCCTGTTTATAGTAGTTCTTTTTACCCCAAACATCATGTCTAGTTATCAAGAGAAAAAAAATTACTAGGCTTACTAAAAGGTAAAAGACACAGTTTGCAGAGACAGAGCAAGATTCAGAACCAGATGTGGAAGGAATGTCAGAATTATCAGAGAGGAAGTTGGAAACAACTGTGACTAATATGCTAAGGGTTCTAACAGATCAAGTAGATCACACGTAAAAAGAGATGGGCAATGTACACAGAGAAATAAAAATCATAAGAAAGAATAAAAAGAAATGTTTGACTTAAAAAAAAAAAAACCTAACAGAAGAAAAGAATGTCTTTGATTATCTTATTAATAGTTTGAACAAAACAGATAAAAAAAATCTCTGACTATTAGGGATTTCTCAATAGAGACCTCCCAAGCTGAAAAGCAAAGAGAACAAAGGCTGAAAAAAAAAAAAACCCAAATATTCAGAAACTATGAAACAACTAGGAAAAATGCTACTGACATGAATGAGAATACCAGAATGAGAAGGAGACAAAGGAATAGAATATATGTTTGAAGCAACAGTCATTAAAAACTTACCCAAGTTAATGACAGATACCAAACACCAGGTCGAGGAAACTTAGATAAAACCAACCAGGATAAATTCTCCAAATACAAAACTGCAACAACAAAAAAAGGCAACATTTTATATTCAAACTATAAAAAAATCAAAGATAAAGAAGAAATCCTGAAAGAAGTTCTGGGATGTAGGAACCTTTCTTATTAAGGTGCAAAGACAACATAACATTCAACTTCCTCCAACAAACCACGCAAGCAAGAAGAGACTGAACTGAAGTTCAGTAGAACCTCCATAGTTGACCATCTCCATCTCTTATGTTAGTCACCTACTTAAGTTAATCTAATTTTTAAAGACCAGACATGGACCACAATGTACATTCAATACAGTAGGCCTACTTCTTTATGTTTACCACCTCTGTATATTGACCAGCTTGTTACAACCATTTGGTGGTAAACTTAGAGTTTCTATTGAATTTATAGTGTTAAGAGAAAAAGAAATACAACCACTAACCTAGAATTCTGTACCCTGAGAAACTATCCTTCAAAAGCAAAGGAGAATTAAAACGTTCCTCAAATAAAAATTGAAGAAATTTGTTGACAGCAGAGCTTGGAATAAATGTTAAAAGAAATTGTTCGGAGAAAAGGAAAATAATATAGTTCAGAAACAGATCTATAGAAAAAAAAGAAAGAATATGAAAAAAAGAATAAAAGAAGGTAACATGAGAAACTTCATTTTTAAACATTTTAACTGATGTAGCAGATAACAGTTTTTTTCATAAATAATAACAGCATTAATGTTCTTGATTACACAGTATATGCTTGATCATATTTGCTAATATACAAGTGAAATAAGTGACAAGCAATAATATAGGAAATATTATTGGGAGAGGGTAGAATTGGGATTTTTGTTGTTGTTGTAAGACTGTGTGGTCTACGGACTGTAGGAACTAGAGTGCATGGCAGAAAGTGAGTGAGCAAAACTTCATCTGTATTTATACCATTCCCCATCACTCACATCACTGCTTGAGCTCCATCTCCTGTCAGACCACCCCTCCACCTCAGTTCATGGAAAAATTGTATTATGAGGTACACATGAAGTGGTGCAGTGTTATTAGGAAGTGGGCTAAGATTATTTGAAACTTATATTGCAAAGTCTAGTGTACTCCTCTAAAAAGTTAAAAGAGAATAAATGATATGCTAAGAAAAGAAAATAGATTCTTATAAAAAGTTCAATGAAGACTACAAGAGGCAAAAAAGGGTAAAGAAAAGAGAAGCAAAGATAAAGGGCAGAAAATAAGAAACAATAACAAATATGGGAGATATTAATCCAACTACAGTAGAAACTCTATAAGTTGACCATCTAAGGGACTGTAAGAACCTATCAACAAATAGAGGTGGTAAACATAAGCAACTAGGCCTAATGTACTGATGGTCAATAGTACAATTTAACAAATTTAATTTGTTAAACACTTTTTATTAGAGATCATATGTTAAATAAAATTTAACAAATTTAATTTGTTAAACACTTTTTATTAGAGATCATATGAAATCATATATAATTAAAACAAGTAAAATCACATATGCAATATCATACAAAATCAATACATTTACTGTTTTCTCATGGTTTCATCATTATTTCTGACAAGAGTCAATCTTAGTCTGATCCTTATTATTATTAAAAATGTTAAGTGCAGAAATCATTATCAACGCTGGCTGTACTGCTCAGCATACCTGGGCATTATTCTAAAGCAAATGACTTTAGCCGCATTATCAGATGCCTGCCATCCTCTTCTTCTGGAGTCTCTGGAACTTTTGTGTCATTCTTATCTGATTCTTCTACTTCATCACCTGCTTCATGCACTTTTACGCTGGTCTATACTTTGGTCAATATCATTTAGTAATTGCCTCTGGGTCAGCTCATCATCCACTGCAACAAAACCTTCAAAATCTACCCCTTCAAATTCTGTCATGGGAAATAGACTATCCAATGGGGCCAAAGCATGGTGCTCTTGCATTGTGATATAGCCAATTTAGTTGAAACATAATTTCTGGCTGAACTTTGTTAACTGATGCAGTGGATGAAGTTGCTTTTATAGGAAGTCCACGGGTTTGTGTTTTAGTCATGACCCCCTGTGAGAGCTAGGCTTGGTAATCCAAATACTTTGATCCTGCCTTGGCCAAAAGGTTGGATTTTTGAAGTTGTCTTTGAAAGCATAAATTGTAGTGTCATGTTTGTGAAACAATTCACTTGTGGGTGGCCAGGACAGTTGTCTACTGTCAGTAGAATAGACCAGTTTTTCTTCATTACCTAGTTGTTACCCATTACCTCTTCTCAAATAGAGCACCTGTCATCCTGTGCATTTGTTTCACCTCAAAGTGCAGAGTGGATATGTGGCTTTAGGTTCTTAAATGTACATGGCTAGACCAAGTTACCAATGACCAAGTGCTTTATTTTCTCTCAGGTTAAGGTAGTACAAGCAGAACTGTGAAATGTTTTTGGAAAGTTTTCCAGTCTTACATTTGTCACCCTTTATGATGAGGCTCCTGTCGGGCATAGCTTTGCAAACGTGTTCACACTTATGAGCTTCAAGGTGTCATTATCTTAAAGCCTCTGGAAAAGTCTGAGAAATCTCTGATGTACTCTTCCATAACTTCTACTGGAATTTTACTGGATTCACCACACATGACCTTCTGGGAGATCTCATGTCACAGTTTAAATTTCTCAAACCAACCACTTAGTGTTTGAAAATCTGCTATCCCAAATTCATGTGCAAATTTTTAACAACTTCCTGGATTATCAGCCCAGAGATTGGGGTATTAACTGCCCTTATTTGTTTTAATCATCTTAACATGGCTTCATTGACTTTATTGAGAGAGAATTTTCTCCCTTTTCACTATAGGTCTCTGCTTTCCTTACTATCTCCCCAGTTCAGTGATTCTCAACCTTCCTAATGCCATGAACCTTTAACACAGTCCAAAGGGGTCATGACCCACAGGTTGAGAATTGCTGGAATTGTGGCTTCATTGACATGGCTGAGGAAAGTTTTCTTCCTTTTCTCCTATAAGTCTTCATTTTTCATATTATCTCTCTTTAATACTCATATTTGCAGTTCCAGATGTTGCTACCTGTGGTTGTGCTAACACCTAAGTTTTTTGCCATCTTTCTTAGGCTGCTACTTTTCAGAACATGTAGATCACCCTTTTTTTGAATGTCAGCTTTATGAATTCTTTCTTTCAGACCATCATGTCCTAA
Organism: Galagoides demidoff; assembly: GCA_963574575.1. Taxonomy (NCBI): domain Eukaryota; kingdom Metazoa; phylum Chordata; class Mammalia; order Primates; family Galagidae; genus Galagoides; species Galagoides demidoff. The sequence continues at coordinate 16,815 of CAUYQV010011293.1, read as the reverse complement.
TTAACTGTGAAATTTTTCCTTAATTGTAGGATTTACCTACAATTCAGACTAGTCCTTCATGTTAAGAACTCTTCTACAACACAGGATAAACAATAAGAAGTTAGATCTGTTCTAACATGTGGTAATATTAAAACATGAAAAGAGATCTTATATTAAAACAAACAAAAATATAATTAAGGGGTAAAGCCCACACTTTATTCTTCTTGGTGTAGAGTGAACTCAATAGGTCAAGTTATAAAGGGTAAACTAATTTATGTGTCACAATCCCAAATAGTCAAGATAAAACTCTCAGAATTGCTCAGTATAAAGGGTCTTCCATTAATCACATGTGGCATGTGTCTGGTCTATGAAAAATAGGTCAATGTAAAGAGGTAGTCAATATAGGCAAATTGGGATGTTAACTATGGAGATTCTACTGTATATCAATAATTATTCTGAATATCTATGGTCTAAATACATCAAATGAGAGACAGAGATATCATAGTGAATCAAAAATCAAGACCAAGTATGTGTTGTTTACAAGAAAACCATTTTCAAAATAAAGTTTAAAAAACAGATAGTCCCACTTGTGTAGATGTGGAACCAATCCAATTGCCCATCAGTGCATGAGTTGATTAATACATGTAGCATATGTACACCATGGAGTACTACTCAGCCATACAAAAATGTGAACTTACATCTTTTGTAACAACCTGGATGGAACTTGGAAACCATTCTTCTAAGCAAAGTATCACAAGAGTGGAAAAATAAATAGCACATATACTTACTATTAAATTGGAACTAATTGATCAACACCCATTGCACATTTGATAATAAAACTCAATGAAAAGCAAGCAGATAGAAGGGTGGAGGGGGTGAACTTCACACATTACAGGTACAATGCATACTATCTGGGTAATAGGCACACTTGTAACTTTTACTCAATCTGCACAAAACAATTCATGTAACCAAAACATTTGTACCTCTGTAATATTCTGAAGTTTGAAAAAAAAATTTTCAAAATGTTTGAGAAAGAAAGCTTGGCATTAATTTTTTTTAATGTTTAGAAGAATTTAGCCATGTAGCTATATGGTCCTGGGGTTTTCTTTTTTGAGATGTTTTTTGTTACTACTTCAATCTCTTTATTTGTTGAGAAAATGTTGATTTTTTTCTTAACTCTGAAAGATAATTTTCCTTGGAATAAAATGTTATGTTCTTAGTTTTTTAAATAAGTATTTTAAATATTTTGTTTTACTCTTTCCTTGCTTGCATGGTTTCTGTAGAGAAGTCTAATTTAATTATTATACTTGTTTTACTAAATGTAAGCTATCCTTCCTTCATTAGCTGTCTTCTTTAAACATTTTTATTTCTGAATTTTTGATTTTCTGATATTGAAATTATGTACCTCATTACAAATTTTTGGTATTTATACTGCTTGGTATTTTCTGAACTTCTTGGATCTGCAATTTGTTATCTTCTTAATTTCAAAATTCTCAGACATTCTTTTAAATATTTATTTTATTCCTTTTTTTCTCTCTTTTAGGATTCCTTCTAGTATTCTGAATATGCCTATATACACCTTATATACTTGTCCCAAAGTTCTTGGATAATCTGTTCCTTTAAAAAAAAATTATCTTTTTTTTTCTTTGATTGCTATTTTGGGAAACTTTTATGGATACATCTTCTGATTCCTTCTTTAGCCAATGTTCAGTCAACTAAGGAATTTATCAAAAAAACATTCTTAATCTCTGTTACTATGTTATTTGTTTATTAGTATCTCCTTTTGATCCCTTCCTAGAGATCCATCTCTATGCTTACATTATCCATATGTTCTTTCATGGTATTCACATTTTAAATTAGAGTCCTTAGCATATTAATTATAATTATTTTGAAATACCATTCTGATAATTTCAAAATCTTTATATTACCTGATTCGGGATCTAATCCTTGGTCTATCTCTTCAAACTGTTATTTGTTTGTTTGTTTTTGCTTTGATTTAGAGATTTTTTTGTTTAGTTTTGCCTCTATTTCATCATGTCTTCAACTTTTTCTTTTTTTTTTTTTTTGGCTGAAAACCAAACATGATACATTTTTTGCTGAAGCTAAACATCATTAAATAGGCCTTTAATGTAATGTTTATGTTGCCTGGCTATAAGTTAAGCCATGTTTGCTATGGCTAAAGGTATCAGAAGCTAAAACTTCCTCTGGTGTTCTTATTTTTGTTTCCCTTATTGGCTTGTTTCTCTGTGGACTCCTTAAAGAGGGTCTGCTCTTTGCAGGTGTGTTTGATTTGTTTTGTTTTGTTTCTAAGCCAAACTACACTGTTATGATACAGGAGCCTAGTTGATATGGTGGTAAGGTATAAACGTGAGGGGATGCATTTATAAACCTTTCATTATGCATTTCTTTTGGTAGGCCCATGACTTGGAGGTGACATTCACAGTGGCTTCTCAGTTTCCCCCACCTCCTTAGGTAAGAGGGGAAGGCTAGAGAGAACAAGAGTTGGGTATTTTACTTACCCATGGTTAAAGATAGAGAAGTATGAGTTGGATATTTCCTTTCTTGAGATTGATTTGTCTTGGAAAAACCCATGACAGTTTGGCTGTGGTAAAATAGTTTCTTTTGAGGGTACTCTTATCTTCAAAAAAATTGAATCCTTTGGTTGTATTTAATTTCTGTGTAAATCTTTGTGTAAAGACACATTTTCATTTCTCTTAATAGATACCTAGGAATATATGGTTAATTTATGGTTCACTATTTAAGAAACCACTATACTATATACAAAGTAGTTTTACACTTAACATTTATACCAGCATTGTGTAAGGTTACTGCTTCTCTACATGATTTGGCATGTTTTATAGAGTAAATATACACCTGTCATTTAACTCAGTAATTGTGTTTCTAAGTATGTACTCAAGAGAATAAAAATACATATCCAGAGAAAGGGTTCTACAAGAATGCCCATGCTCGCTTTATTCACAGTAGCTCCCAAATTGGAAACAATTCAAATGTCCATCAAAAGAAAAAGGGATAAACAAATTGTGGTGTATTCAGAGTATCTCTCAGCAGGAAAAGGAAATGAGTTACTGATAAACACAAGAGGGATGTAACTCAGATATTATGTTAATTAATATGAGTCAAAAACAAAAGTGTTATTATTCAATTCATATGAAGTTTTAGAATAAGTACAACTAATCCAAGATGAAAAGAAAAAAAAAAAACAGAATAGTTGCAGTCAGCTTTGGATTAGGAGAATTGATGGGGAAGGGATATGAGAGGCCTTTCTGGGAAAATATAAATTTCTTTTTATTGTGAAAGGTAGTGGATTATACTGATGTATCCATTCATCACAACTGTTCAGTTAATATTTCTTTGTAAAAATATGTAAATTTTACATGAAAAGAATTTAAAAACCAATAGTAAAATAAGGCAGCAGTTACATTTGACTATTTACACAAATAAAATGTAAAAAGAAAGATATCTGATTGAACAAATATCGTAGAGAAAAATAAAAGGAGAAACACAGAACCAATGGAGATATACAATTAAAATGAACCTTTTCTAAGGAATAGTCAATGTTGGTGGGGTAAGGAGGCTCATGCCTGTAATCCTAGCATGCTGGAGACCAAAGGTTCCTCATCCCTTGAGCTCAGGAATTCAAGAGGAGAGGAATCTGAGCAAGAAGCAGACATCATCTTTACTAAAAATGGGGTTGAGGGCTGTGGCAGGTGCCTTTATTCCTAGCTACTTGGAAGGCTGAGGCAAGAAAATCACTTTGAGCCCAGGAGTTTGAGGTTACGGTGAGCTAGGCTGATGACATGGCACTCTAGCCTGGAAAACAGAGTGTCTTAAAAAAATAGAAAAATGAATAGTGAATCTGCATTTCTGTGAAAGGTAGTAGTGTTTCATATTCTATTGTACAATAATGATAATTTATGTTTTTGATAGATTCAAGAGAAACTTTTATAGGCTCTTGGGAAATGAATAACTAATTATATACATAATGTTAGAGAAAGAGGGTTTGTTTTGTTTTGTTACTACTATCATTTAAGTAACATCTGGGGATGAAGTGACTCTCACAAAGCCCAGAAATGGTGTTTCTAAGTGTTATGGAAAATATGTGGAATGAAACCTGGAGCTAGACTGCCTGACCCTGTGACTGTGGTGAATTGCTTCATTTATCTTAACCTCCATTATTTCACATTCAAAAAGGATGATATGTCTAGCCTACAGGATGTTAGTGGAAACAGTGTATGTAAGAGGAACTAGGATAATGAACAGTAGCAGAGTAGAGCTCGAGGTTTTATGAGCCACATTTATTGAAATATGAAGTTAAACTAAAGCAAAAAGAGAATAAAACTAATTCTAGTTAATGTTATAAAAACAGTTACATATTTTCTGTTAGGTTGATCCTGAAAGACAGGGAAATAAAAAAAAATGGGGTGAGGAGAATAATGGAAATAGCATTAGTCATTTATTAATTTTCTTCTTTGTTGAGAATGTCATATATAGTAGGCACTATCCTGGGCTCTTTAAAGATAATGATGAACAAAACAAAATCCTGCTTTCATGAATTTTGTATTCTATTAGGTAAAATATAGTACTCAAAGCCTCAGGTAGTTCTATTCCAATATTCAATATATGAGTAATATTCAATACAGGTCTGAATATTTTCAAAAGAGGAGGCAGTGACTTTGGTGACTAATACAGTATTTCTACTTTTTCACCATGTTGAAATGCAAATCTTATTTCCCATTATGCATTCAATACCCAGCATAGTTTTTTTTTTTTTTTTTTAGAGACAGAGTCTCACTTTATCACCCTGGGTAGAATGCCATGGCGTCATAGCTCACAGAAACCTCCAACTCCTGGGCTTAGATGATTCTCTTGCCTTAGCCTGCCTAGTACCTAGGACTACAGGCACCTGCCATAATGCCCAGCTACTTTTTTGTTGCAGTGTAGTCTGGCCCAGGTTTGAACCCATCACCCTCGGTATATGGGGCCAGTGCCCTATTCACTGAGCCACAGGTGCCCCCCCAACATAGTTTTTAACACAATGATAATTCAATAAATATTAGATAAATGAAAGACTTTGAGAAAATACATTATCGGACTTCCATGCAAATTTAAGAAGGGAGAGATTTTACATATTTAAATGAGCACTTTTGCATTGAAGAGATATATTTCCAAATATCCACCTCTCTTCATGTCAGTTCCTTTAAGCTAAATGAGTCTAATTGATTTCAGGTAGACCTTTGATGGCCCGGGGACATGTACAGTCTAGTCAGATACTGACTTCCTTTCCTTAATCACTTGTGATGTAGGCTAAAAGATTAGGCTCCTGTTTCAGTTTTGCCATGTATTTTTATTTTTATTTTTTCAGTTCAAAATTTTGCCTAAATTCCAACCTGTTCGCCTGTTCAAGCCTTGGATTTTTAGGGGTTTTTCATGTGCTTGTTTGTTTGTTTGTTTTATGCAAGAGTACTTGTCTCTGACTGTGCAGCCACCATGTGAAATTTGGTTTCATTCTGGATTGTCTATCCAGATTCTAGATAATAAACTCATAGGGATTTGGGGTTACCATTATAGACTCCTATACAACTCTCTAGGAATATCACCTTCAGGCAATGATCTGTCATATTCTGCTGAGTTTACTCTTTTCCTGATACCATCTGAACTGCTATTCCTTCTTTCCCCCCTGCCCTCAGAACTTTATGTTGAATATGCTTAGCTCAGGTTCTCAGCAATGTACCTCCATCCTCTTTCTTCATGCTCAGCTACAGAACCTGGACCATCTGGAATACTCTGGACCATAGTAGAGCACAGTCTTCCATCCCCAAAAGCACAAATCAAAACAGGTCACATGGCTGTACCTAATCTCAAGAGTGCAAAAGACAGAACCAAATACACTTTCTGATCAGATCTCACGACCACCAGGATGGAAAGCTGTGCGTGATTTGCAGTTAAGTAAAAGGTGAAGGGTACTGTAGGTGCTTGATTTTTTATTATTGTTTTTGTGTGTGTGTGTTTGTTTTTAATAACAAATGGATAATTAGCAACGAATGCAAAGCAAAACATTAAACACAAGCAAGTAATCTTGTCTTTACACAGAAATGAGTTTGTTAAGAAGCCAGAATATGGACAGAGGCAAAATCCATTTGAGAAAGAATAGGAATGATTTCTTTTCCATTTTTGCCTATTATTTTTCTAAATAGTGTATAATAAATTATGGAATAAATTATTTTAATAAGAAAAACATATTCAAACACACATGCTTTTTTTCCCCCTCATAATATCTCTAATGGAGAAATGATAATATATATTGCAAACAATAGCATCCAAACTTGGAAGAATCAGTTCACTACAATCTGAACGGTAGATTTGAAAGAAGATCCCCATCCTAGGATTAATATAAAATGATAGAAGCTTGTTCCTATAATGGAATAATGTAAAAGAATACAAAAATGCCTAAAATAAAGATGTATTAGGAAAGCTTAAAGGCCTTGTATAGCTGTGCTTGGGATGAGAGGCTTCATTTAACATTACAGAATAAACAACAGTGTAGAAAACTGCCTATAATCAATATTGCTTCATTGTGTTCAATCAAGAATGATTATTTTAAAGCACAACAGGATAAAACATATTTGAGAAAAAAACCTTAAAACTAAATATTTTCAAGATAGAGTAAGAGAGATTTTATTTGCAGCAGATTAGCTTAAATCTCTTTGTCATTAAATATTGAACTTCAGAGTATTGAGAAAATTTTAAGACGAAGTTATGAAATCAATATTGGTCATATATGAAGAATTTTGGAGAAGTGACGAGGAGATGAGAAATTAAGGAGGTCATATCAATGTAGTTGTCACAAAGGAAAACAAAAATAGCATAGGTAAAAACATCACAAAGCAATGGTTGGTCTCAAAAATTTTACTCTGTTGTGTTGGTTTTTCTAAATATTGATGAAGAATGTATGACTTGATAATTAGAAAGCTCAGTGCTATGTTCATCGTCATCATGTGTGTCTTTGTGTGACTCTGGGGTATCAGGATCCTGAGAAAGTTCAGAAGGATAAAGAAACTCAAGCCATTTACATGTTTTCCTTTATCCAAGACTGTAGTTATGAAGAAGATGCTGAATTTTATAAAGAACAAATAAGTGAGATTGATGAGTTTGATGTTGATCTCAATTAACGTTTATCAACATCATATTTTTCATTATTATGTGTGCTTCTTAATATAATTCGTTTGGTTTAATCAAAAACAACTACTTCTAGATTTACCCTGTTTCCTTGCATGCAATTTTTATATCATGAGTAGATCAGATGAGAAGTAGATGATTTGTATATGCACTTCAACAAGCTATTGATCAGGTCCAGGGCCTACACAGCATCCATTAGACAAATATGAAGATATAGACCGAATTATTTTGAAATTGAATTATAACTGATGAAAAGGGTGCTGATTAACATGGTGAATTTTAACTAGGTAGAGAGGTCCTTCCTAGTGTGTTCAACATTTCTATCATTAATTCTACATTTTTCTGCATTTACATTAAAGTATTTGAAAAGCCAGTGATGGTGTTCTGATTAGCTCCATACCTGAAAGCTTAAAATGAGTAGAAAATATTGCATAATGATATCAAATTCAAATATGATGGATAAAATCTGATATATATATAATAAAAATAAGTCTAGGGCAGCGCCTGTCACTCAAAGGAGTAGGGCACCGGCCCCATAAACCAGAGGTGGTGGGTTCAAACCCTGCCCCGGCCAAAAATAATAATAATAATAATAATAAATCTAAGTCTTGATGATCAAATTCCTACCCTACTCTTACCACTATACTAAAACCTATGAAATTTTGAAAAGAGCTTAATCAATAATTAAAAAACAATCTTGTGGTTAGTAAAATGAACACAGATCATACTTTACATTTTTTGGTATTAGTTAGCTGGAATCAGAATATTGTAAGCATTTGTAAGTACTACACTGCTGCAAACATATTTACAAATACTGAGAAGGTAGGTGAGTTGCAGGATTGTATCCTATCATAACTCAGGAAAGGAAGCAGAGGTGCTAACACTGGAGAGTCAGGATGCATGGGAGCATACAATGGGGATAGGAAATTATTTGACAAGCCTTATGTAAAATTGATTTGGAATCAAAAAAGGAATGAGTCTAGTTCAATAAAATCTGAAAAATTGAGTACTTATTGTCCAAAATGGAGTCAGCTTCCTTAAAATAAATATTTTAAATCTCCATAGTTTTAAGAGGTCTGAATACCACTTGTCAATGATTATTGAAGAGGAACTTAACATCTAACATGGTGATTGCGTAGAGTAGGGAAGAGAAACTTATCACAGGTAAGTTAGAAACACTCTTCCAAACATGTGATCCTTTTGAAAGTCTTACAGTTTCTCTGCCAAAAAGCTCAATTAACTATGTGAGCAGAGATGTGGAGGCTTAGAATTATATTTCATAACTGATAAAAGAGAAATCTAAAGATTGAGTAATGTGGTGTTGCAAACGATAGAATATACTGGTAGAAGAGCAAAAGTTGGATTTAATGCCTATGAATTTCTGATTGTTAATTTAGGGACTATGGCTATGACTAGTACTATATAAATGAAAGTATTGAGCTGTTGAACCAATACATCTGATATGCCTTTGCTACACAGAATCATTTTCTCCCTATAAAATCTAATACACTGGGAAATAAGTTATTGACTCCTAAGTCAGACTATAAGTAGTCTTCCAGGTTAGAGGTGCGTATTCTGTATACTTCATTAGTAAGAATAGTGATTCTACCCATTTCCAACAAAATAAATCAGTTTAAATAATTGAAAACTCTGGCAGTATTCTAGGAATGCCGAACTTGAAATTCTGAGATATAAGGACTCCAACTAGAGCAATCTCGTCTGTATCAAACCTGGAGGTGTTCGGCAAGCAGATGTGAATTCCTGACTTCACACAATCACTAACAAGTTGAGAGTGCATGAAAAGTCATGTGAGTTTTATAAAGATGTAGAACAAGTATGAGCAACAAGAATCTGACACTTCTAATATTTTACTATTTTTCATAAAATTGTTGCCTGTCATGATCTGAAACAAAGGTCACAGAGTGACAACCTGTGGAGTAGATTTTGTTATTGTTCAGCTGGAATTAGAATATCCTACCTGTTTTTAAATACTATATCCCAGATAACTCAACAAAGAAGACAAGATGCTGACATTGAGAGTCAGTCTAAGGAGCACACAGTGGTGATCTCATCTGATATTACTTAAAGAGGTATAATGTGGTAGGGCTTTCAATTGGAGGGGATTATAACAGGGAAGGGAATGTGGCAGCCATCTGAGAATGACTAATATGGAAAAAAAACATTTAATTTTGAGGATTTGGAAAACATTTCAGTGATTAAATCCTGGCTCTGGCTCTGAGAATCAGTTCCATCATCTGTAAAATGGGGATACAATTCTGTTTTATTTCTCTTTAATTTGGTGTTGAGATCTCCTCTCAAGAGTGACTACAAACTCTACCTCACCCCTGACAAGACTTTCAGGGATGTGGTTGGGAATGTTCACAGGTGCCTTTGATGGGCTACTTCTTTATCCAGTAGAAACCTTAATGCCTAAATGTTCAACCCAGTGCCTAAGCATAGAACCCACAACTAAGTGTCCCATTCACAAGTAAATGTTTATATCAGCAGAAGCCCTTATGGCTCTTGCCTGACCTGCATCCAGCTTATTTCTGCCAGACTAACCATCGTCTGTGAGAGTACAATTGTCTACATAGACCAAAATGACAAAGGAACGTCTCAAAATTCCTTTCAACTTACATTCTCTCAACTGGTTGAATCTCTATTTCTTCACTTAGAAAACTCATTTTCCAGAATTACCTATATGAATTCCTTAATTTAGCACAATTATCAATTAATTTACTAAAAAGATAGTTTGTATGATCCCTGCTTTAAATGTAATTAGATTCAAATGCGGATTGTAAGCAATACTAAAAAGAAAATAGCCCAGATAACACTGATTATTCATCGAGTTACCATGAAATATGGAGTGGATCCTACAATTACTAATGTAACTCCATCCATCTACATGGTAATTCACAACAATGCTAAGTTCTATTGGCCATTTGTAGGTTGATACTGTTATATAGCACTAACAGATGTTAAATTAGTTAATAAAAACACCTAGGAACAACTGTAGCAGCAGATTGCTTGTAAGTAATAGGCAAGATTATAAAATTCAGATAACATGTAATGCAATAGGTTTATACTGAGACAAAGAAAAAGTACATATAAATATTAGAGACAAGGTGTGAAATGGACCAAATTAAGATAAAACCAAAACAAATGGGTTCAATAGAAGTTAATAACATTAATAATAAAGATAATTCAGTAGTTACCTTCCTACCAGAGAACGCTCATGCATCTCTCATCCATTTTTAAGATGGCTGCTATTAGGTATTCCTCTGAAATTCAAGATAGTGCTTTCTACATACAAATGTATGTGTCATATATAGAAAATTAGTATTTCATGGAAAATAATGACTAATATTCACCTGGAAATTCAAAGATCGTAAAAGTTCCATATTTCCTCTGGTTGTATGACAAAGCCAGTCATTATAATCAATAAATATAATTACATTCTGATGGAAACCCTGGTGCCATCTTATGCACAACCACACTTCAATATAATGAGGTTGGATTTGATTTTGTTTTCTTTCTTTCCAGAGTTTATGTTGTTTCATAAGAACAACACCTCTTAAAAACAACAGTGACATGCACACACGGAAAGGAAGCTTTCTACCCTCCAGAAGTTGGTGCAGTCCACATTAGTGTAAATAAGATGGAAATTTCTCATTTTAAATTACAGGTGATTTGAGGTCAACTTTGATGTGAGATAGCACATTTATGAGATAAATGGTATTAATGGCATTGCTCTGTAAATATATGTCAGAATCTTTGATAGAAAATATGTATACTTGCTGAAAACTGTTAATAAGAATTTTTTTGACTTCTGGTTTTGCAAGGCAGGGAGAAGAGATCTTTTGGTGAGAAAGTTGAAAAATGCATACAGAGTAGATTTTAAACAGCATTTTAATTCTGTTCAGTAAAATCATTTATTACTCCTGCTACAAAAGAGCCAGGCCTGTTGATTCTCAATGCTTTTTAATGCATTGTGACTAGCATTACAATGACTGATGCAACACAATGAGTGGAGGAAAAAGTTCTCTCTCCGTCTCCCTCTCTCTTGCCGATCAATATGCTGAAAGAAAATGTCACAGACTCCATTGAAGGTAATAGGTTTAGATCAGCATTACACTTTCTATTCAATGAGCTGGGGCTGTTTGGGCCATTTCTGTTGGAAAACTCACCTGTTTGAAAAGATTCATTTTATTCAATGTGGTAGAACAAAACAGCAGAGCAGTGAGCCTGCTACACCTCCGGCTTATGCCGTTCTTTCTTTCTGCTGCACAGGCATTCCAGCCTTGGCTGTGCAGCCAGATCTAATTGAAATATATGGAAACTTCAGAAGCAGGGCCATTGAAAAGATAGTAGACAAAGTAGGCATGCATTTTTCTTTGTTACTCTCCACATACTTCTTAGTTCTCCTCCCTCCCATCTGTCCTGTGTGCAGTGCCATCATAGGCTCTCTTCCTAGGCTTCTCCAAACTCCCTTGTCATACCAGCTTGTGTTTTGCAAGACGCTGGATCTGAAGGGTCATCCATTCCTTCTGATATTCTTGTCTTGGGGCAAAGCCCCATGATATTGCACTGCTAGGCAATTAAAGGATATCATGCCTAGATTCACATGTTAATGCGAATACTAGGGCAATGGCTTACACCTTCCAGATACCCTCGCATTATCCTTAATGAGTACTCCCTCCAAGAGGTTTCAGAGAAGACAACATTGGGACAAGAAAATAGTCTATTCCATCTTTCTACAGGCTTGACTTAAAGACGTTTGGCAGCAGAGTTGTGACTTATTCTCTTATCCAATAATTGGTGTTGATAAGGGTGGATGGATGGGAGTCTTCATTCAGCTCATAAACTCCAACAGCCTCCCTCCTTCCATTATTTTCATCTGGTATTTTGTTTTTATGTAAAATGATATGTAATCACAGTTTCAAATCCTGCTTCCAAATAGATTGTTTTTCCAAAGTCTGATCTAAAATAATACAGGATCCAACAGTGGATATAAAATTAAGCTTGCCAGGTAAAAGGCTCACATTCACACTTTTTAAGTGTTGTTCAGGATGTTTTCATTCCAGAGCCTGAAATTGCACCATTTGCTTGATTTTGTCATTTGTGTATTTGTTTCTTTGTTTATTTATTTATTTTTCTTTTTCTGAAGGCAATCTTGCATGGTGTTTAACACCTGAAGTCAGGCAGTATGGAGGTTTTGGGTCTCAGTTTGTTAGAGAGTAACAATCCTTATTAGAAGTATGGCCATGGCAAATTTATTTAGGCTTAATTGCCCCTTCTACCAAATCTCTAGATACTGTCAGGTCTTCAAGATAAAATACCTATTTCACAGGTGCTGTGGAGTTAGAAAACATCATGAGTATAAAGCACTTCCAGGACTTACCAAATATCTCACCTTGTAAATAGTTATTTTAAAAATGATATTATTACTATTAAGATAAAGTAATTAGTTTAAATGTTCACAGGAATGTGTGTGCTAGAGTTCTTTCATCAGGTGCAGAGTGGTCACTTGGGAGCGTAGAGCACTTATGTTAAAGAGAACAGAGGGGGAGAGGGGAAAATGGAAGAAACAGAAACATTAACAGGACCCCACTTTCTTTCAAGATTGACATTAAAAGAACATATAGGGAACACATCCCAGCCAATACATAATGCATAGAACTTCGTTATTAAAAAGCACTTTGGCATTAACATTCTATGAGTGATGTTTATGCTGGGTAAGAGATCATTAAAAGTTCATATTCCAAAACCCTAGATGTCCGTAGGCCCTCAAATTATTTAGCTAAGCAAAGAGAATTCTCATGCTAATGAGGGCAAAAAATTGGATTCCCCAGTTTACAGAGTACACCAAACTGAACAAAATTGTCAGCAGAACATTTAAATTACTTTTTTGATAAGCTTGGCTATTTACAAATCATCAGACAATTACATCTTCCAAAAACTATTTAGCATCAATTCACTCTGCCTTTTCAACAGTGCACTTGACTAATTCCAAATAAATTGAAAAAAATTACCTTGCATATTGCAAGAAACTGACCAAAAACAATTGCTAGGGTTTTAAATTGTATATTGTTAAGCAAAAGAGTTTTCCTTTGCTTCATCACCTGTGTTTCAGACATTAACCCTTTAGGACAGAGAGAAAGACAAGTGATGAACATAAGACCTAAGACCAAGCTCCACATTAAGCAATTTTCATGAACTTTCAGAAACTACATTTAATGGCATTGCGTGAGGTCATTCCCTCATATGACCCTGGCTCTAGAATTTCTAATTATTAACTATAATCTTCTCAGTAGAAGAAGAAATAGAACCCACAAAGCAATGCTGATATTTAGAGGATTTAAATCTAGGTCCTAGGAAACAATCAGCTCGTTCTCCAAGGAACTGGTGAAACCATTAAGGTTGATTTCACTCCCTAGACACTTTCTAAGCTGCTCAGTACCCTACTCTTTACACCTACTGAGCTGTCTTGTAAAACCTGCTCTGAAGAGAAAATCTACAAGGGAGGAATTTCCCCTCAAAATAGCAGGGCTTGGTCACCAATTCCTCAGTCCATTTACAGGACCAAGAATGTCAGTGAGCTGGCTGGCCCTGGAGGATCCAGCTTGATAAGTGCTATTTCAATATCCCCAGATCTCTGAGGTGTGTGTGTGCAGGACCTGTGGAACATTTTGTATTCAGAGAGAGGATACTCCTTCTATTCAAAATATATCTTGGGGCAGCGCCTGTGGCTCAAGGAGTAGGACAACAGCCCAGTATACTGGAGGTGGCAGGTTTAAACCTAGCCCCAGTCAAAAAACTGAAAAAAAAAAAAAAAAATATATATATATATATATATATATATATATATATGTCTTAGTCACTCCCAAAATCAATATGACGTTTAATCAGAGAAGGTCTTTTTTTGTTTTCTGTTATGGTAGTGTCAACATTACTTGATGAGAAAAAGAAGACTACTCACTTAAAAATAAATAAAATGCAATTTAAACTCATATATCAGTAGTAAATAAGTTCATGATTTATTTATTTATTATTTTTTGTCTGGATCCCTCCCTGCCATTCTCCATTTGTCTTCAAAATGATGGCTGTCTCTACCTGAGGATGGAGGGGACTGTACCAAGAAGTTGTAATAGGCAGATGTCCCTGAATCAGCGCACTTCCTTCTGTCTCTGAATATGCATGGTGTGTGGTGTTTAGTTTAAACCATTGAGGTGATGAACTTTCCTTGATCAAAGAGACGGGAATGTCAAAGTCTTGATAGATATAATGCCCATCAAAGATATTTTAAAATCCAGTCAAAGAAAAAAATTCTCAAGGTACTAAAGCAGAGATAGGACTTTAACAGAAAGATATAAAGGTCACCTTCCACATTACCTTCTCTGGTTTTAGCCTCCCTCCCCCCCCCAAAAAAAAATAGGCTTCTGAGAGTAGGCAAGTATTTGGCTCCACCATACATAACCCTTTTACTCTGTAAATCAGGGATTTGTGAGGACTTTAGGAAAGGTGAAAAGATTACATTTCTTCAGCTCATTTCTCCTGTCAGGGGATGACATTATAGGACACTGATTAAGTAAAGATGTATTAACAGTCCAGTGGCCAAAAATCCTCCACTGAAGATAGTTCTGGGCAAAAGTAATTAATTTGATTTACAACAGCAACTGGTCCTAGAATACACTTGAGCCTTCCGTCTCTCTGTACTTCTTTAAAGAAAAAGAAAAAGAAAACACAGAGACATGTGTTAACCCTTTGTTATTTATAGTATAGTTGTCATTCTTATCTTGGTACTTATTTTATCCACTATGTGGTTCAAGGTTTAATTTCATTCAAAAGTCATAATAGTCTCTTAGCCGAAGTGCTTACAACTGATCATTAATTTAGCTTCAGGGCATGAATACTAAAGAAAAAAAGATACCAATTAAATTTCAATTGGCTATTTTTTAAAGCTGCAAACAGCAGAATCTCCATTTCAATTTAATTAACTGGAAGAGGAAGTTAAAGAAAAAAACACAGCCTTTCATATTTTGTACCTACACATATATACATTTCCAAAGAAATGTCTTTCTTAGGTAAACAGGACTTGAACATTAAAAATCAAAAGAAAGCAGAGCTGATTACAAAAGAGCATCACCATTGCTATTGTTACAGATTTGTATTTTATTTTGCCACAAACCCAAATGACAATTTTTGTGCTCGTACACTCTTTTTTATCCTTGTTCAGTTTTAAGCCACCTGAACTGACTGACAGAGGTCTGTGCATCCCAAATAGGCTGAAAATTTGTCAAACTATCCCAGAGAGAAACTAAAAAATGACATGTTTTAGTGCATGAAAGAGAGGTTATTCCTCATAGAGGAAAGACCATTCCTCTCTTGATAGAATAGTGACGTGCAAGAAAGGGAAAGAAAACTAATGCAGAAAAATATTTTCCTTTAAACTATACGACTCATTTTCTTCCTTTCTTTTCACATTTGTTTCCCTGCCAGGCCAAAGTCAGCTTTACGTTTGGGTAGAGAATTCAGACCAACCAAATTATATGAGATGAAGGTTACTCTTCTTTGACCTAAAACAGTACTGTAAATTCAACCATTACTTCTGTCTTTCCAGAAACACTATAAATGCAAAAATCTTACCACCAATGTGAAATAGTAATAACTTACTGGGATTTTTTCAAATTGAGTACCTAAGAGTATAATAAGAATCTGAAGATACTTTTGTAGTTGTTGTCATCCAGAAGTTTAACTGGACATTTATCTGGAAGGGATGGTGTTGTTTTGAGGGATCTAAGGTACTTAGTTTAGAGTTGCTGAAACAAGCAGCAATATAGTTGAAAGTTTCTATCCATCTGCCTATGCCTCTAATTATCTACCAATTGATCATTTAACTCCTATCTCAGGAAGGAAGAAGGTAGGAAGGAAAGAAGGAAGGGAAGGAGAAAGGGAAGGGAAGATGGGGTCCCACCCAACAGTCTTCGTACCATGTAAGAACCGTGCTATTCCTGGGCACAAGAGAAGAAACCGTTGTAGAGTTCTGAGCAGCAGATGGGCTGGATTCACATCTAATGCAATGTGAATGATAATAATATCTACATCCTGGATTTTTATAAAGACCAAATGAGATAATTCTTGAAAAGTCAGTGCATAAAAATTACCAACAGTCTTGATCGGTGCCTGCTAAGTCTAAAAATACAAACTATGAATCTGTTCCATGGCCTTCTCCATGTTGTTGGTGTTCTTTTCCGTGTAAGCTTTACCTCCTAATCTAACTCGGAAACTTCTTGAGAACAAAGCCTGTCTTACATCTTTCTTTCTGTCAAAGAACCTAAATTTGCACCAGTGGCTGATTTAAGATTTTAGTGAGTTGCTTGATCAGTGGAAGTAAAAGCAGCAAACTAAATTAGGTATCAGGCTCAGCGCCTGTGGCTCAATTGGCTAAGGCGCCAGCCACATACACCTAAGGTGGAGGGTTCGAATCCCCAGCCCGGGCCGCCAAACAACAATGATGGCTGCAACCAAAAAATGGCCGGGCGTTGTGGCGGGCACCTGTGGTCCCAGCTACTTGGGAGGCGGAGGCAGAAGACTCGCTTGAGCCCAGGAGTTGGAGGTTGCTATGAGCTGTGATGCCAT
>CAUYQV010011284.1:0-26272 GCA_963574575.1 Galagoides demidoff | reverse complement strand
AGTAGAATCCCTCATAAACAGAATGGAGCAGGCAGAAGAAAGGATCTTAGACTCTGAAAACAAAGCTTTTGAATGCTCCCAAATGCTCACAGAGGAGGAGAAGTGGAGAGCAAAAACAGATCATTCCCTAAGAGAATTGTAGGACCACTCCAGAAGAGGAACATTCACTTCATAGGAATCCCTGAAGAAGATGATCTGAAAGGCACAGATACTCTACTTCGAGATAATTGAGAACTTCCCAAGCATGGTGAGAGACACTGAAATTCAGATAGCAGATGGTTTTATAACCCCAGCATGACTCAACCCAAATAAAGCATCTTCTAGACACATTGTAACTTCACCAAAGTTAATATGATGAAGAAAATCCAGCAAGCAGCCAGATATTAAAAAATCATAACCTACAAAGGGAAGAATATTAGAATGACTGCAGATCTTTCTGCTGAAACTTTTCAAGCCAGAAGAGGATGGTCATCGACCTTCAATCTCCTAAAACAAAACAACTTTCAGCCCAGGATCCTGTATCCAACTAAATTGAGCTTCATTTATGACAGAAAAGTTAAATACTTTAATGACATACACATGTTGAAGAAATTTGCCATAACCAAACCAGCTCTTCAAGATATCCTCAGACCCATCCTCCATAATGATTAGCACAATGCTCTACCACCAAAGTAAACTCACTCAGAAATTCTTGACAAAAAACCCAATTTCCACAGTGATGAAAAATTCAAAATTTCCACTGGACTTTTGAAAAACATGACACCCAAAATACTACCAGGCTTATCAATATTTACAATTAATGTGAACAGCTTAAAGTGTCCTCTTAAAAGGTACAGGTTGGCTTGCTGGATGCAAAAACTCAGGCCAGATATCTGCTGCATACAAGAATCTAATTTTACCTTAAAGAATAAATATAGACTCAGGGTGAAGGGATGGGCATCTGTAATCCAAGCAAATGGAAATCAGAAAAAGCAGGGGTGGCAATTTTATTTGCAGATACAATAGGCTTTAAACCAACTTAAGCAAGGAAAGACAAGGATGGTCACTTCATATTTGTTAAGGGAAACACTCAACATGATGAAATGTCAATTATTAACATTTATGTGCCCAGTCAGAATGCTCCTAAATTTATAAAGGAGACCCTAAGAAACATGAGCAATTTAGTATCTTCTAGCACCATAATAGTTGGAGATTTTAATACCCCTTGGCAGAATTGGATAGATCTTCCAAGCAGAAACTAAGCAAAGAAATTTTGGACTTAAATTTTACCATATAACAATTGAATTTAACAGACATCTACAGAACAATTCATCCTAACAAAACTGAATACACATTCTTCTCATCAGCCCATGGAACAGCCTCCAAAATTGATCACATCTTAGGTCACAAGTCTAACCTCAACAACAACAACAACAAAAAATGTATGGAAATTATTCTTTGTATTTGCTTGAATCATCATGCAATAAAAGTTGAACTCACCAATAACAGGTATCTGCATACTCATACAAAAACATGGAAGCTAAATAACATTATGCTGAATGATAGCTGGGTCATAGGTGAGATTAAGAAGGAAATTGCCAAATTTTTGGAACAAAACAATAATGAAGACACAAATTATCAGAACCTATGGGATACTGCAAAGGCAGTCCTAAGAGGGAAATTTATAGTATTGCAAGCTTTCCTCAAGAGAATGGAAAGAGAGGAAGTCAATAACTTAATGAGACATCTTAAGCAACTGGAAAAGGAAGAACATTCCAACCCCAAACCCAGCAGAAGAAAAAAAAATAATTAAAATTAGAGCAGAATTAAATGAAATCGAAAATGAAAGAATTATTCAAAAGATCAATGAATCAAAAAGTTGGTTTTTTAAAAAAATTCAACAAAATTGATAAACCTTTGGCCAACCTGACCAAAAATGGAAAATTAAAGTCCATAATATCATCAATCAGAAATGACAAAGGTGAAATAACAACAGACACCTCAGAAATTCAAACAATCCTTAATGAATACTACAAAAAAACTTTATTCTCAGAAATATGAAAATCTGAAAGAAATTGACCAACACTTGGAAACACACCAACTACCTAGACTTAATCAGAAAGAATTGGAAACGCTAAACAGACCTATATCAAATACTGAAATAGAATCAACTATACGATCTCCCAAAAAGGAAGAGTCCGGGACCAGATGGCTTCATGTCAGAATTCTACCTAACCTTTAAAGAGGAACTAGTATCTATATTACTTAACCTTTTCTAAAACATCAAAAAAGAAGGAATACTTCCCAACACATTCTATGAAGCAAATATCACCCTGATCCCCAAACTAGGAAAAGACCCAACAAGAAAAGAAAACTATAGACCAATATCTTTAATGAACATAGATGCCAAAATATTCAATAAGATCCTCACAATCAGAATCCAGCAACACATCAAACTAATTATACACCATGACCAAGTAGGTTTTATCCCAGGGTCTCAAGGTTGGTTCAATATATGTAAATCTATGAATATAATACATCACATAAACAAACTTAAAAACAAAGACCATGATTCTCTCTGTAGATGCAGAAAAAGCTTTTGACAATATTCACCAACCTTTCATGATCAGAAAACTTAAGAAAATAGATATAGAAGGGACTTTTCTTAAACTGATAGAGGCCATCTATGGCAAACCCACGGCCAATATCATATTGAATGGAGGAAAATTGAAAACATTTCCACTCAGATCAGGAACCAGGCAAGGTTGCCCATTATTTCCACTACTTTTTAACACTGTAATGGAAGTCTTAGCCATCACAATCAGGCAAGAGAAGGTGATCAAGGGTATACAAAGAGGGTCAGAGGAGATCAAACTTTCACTCTTCTCGGATGATATGATTTTATACCTGGAAAACCCCAGGGACTCAACCATAAAACTCTTAGAAGTTATCAAGAAATACAGTAATGTCTCAGGATACAAAATCAACACTCACAAATCAGTAGCTTTTATAAATACCAATAATAGTCAAGCTAAAAAAAAAAAACAGTCATGGACTCTATTCCCTTTACAGTTGTGCCAAAGAAGATGAAATATTTGGGAATTTACCTAACAAAGGATGTGAAAGATCTCTATAAAGAGAATTACGAAACTCTGACAAAAGAAATAGCTGGAGATGTTAACAAATGGAAAAACATACCATGCTCATGACTGGGAAGAATCAACATTGTTAAAATATCCGTATTACCCAAAGCAATTTACAGATTTAATGCAATCCCTTTCAAAGCACCACCCTCATACTTTAAAGGCATGGAAAAAATAGTACTTTGTTTTATATGGAACCAGAAAAAACCTCAAATAGCCAAGAAATTACTCATAAATAAAAACAAATCAGGAGGAATCATACTACCAGACTTCAATCTATACTATAAATCTATAGTGATCGAAATAGCATGGTATTGGCACAAAAATAGAGGTAGATGTATGGAACAGAATTGAGAACCAAGAGAAGAACCCAGATACTTACCATCATTTGATCTTCAATAAGCCTATCAAAAATATAAATTGGGGAAAAGATTCCCTGTTTAACAAATGGTGCTGGGAGAATTGGCTGGCGACTTACAGAAGACTGAAACTGGACCCACACCTTTCACCATTAACAAAAATTGACTCTCATTGGATAAAAGATTTAAACTTAAGACATGAAACTATAAAGATTCTTGGAGAAAGTGCAGAAGGAATTGGCCTGGGAGAATACTTTATGAGGAGGACCCCCCCGGGCAATTGAAGCAACACCAAAAATACATTACTGGGATCTGATCAAACTAAAAAGCGTCTGCCAAGAACACAGTAAGTAAAGCAAACAAACAGCCCTCAGAATGGGAGAGGATATTTACAGGTTATGCTCCTGACAAAGGTTTGATAACCAGAATCTACAGATAACTCAAACTTATTAATAAGAAAAGAACAAGTAATCCCATTTCATTGTGGACAAGGGACTTGAACAGAAGCTTCATTGAAGAAGATAGGAACATGGCCCCCAGACACATGAAAAAATGCTCATCATCTTTAATCATCAGAGAAATGCAAATCAAAACCACTTTGAGATATCATCTAACTCCTGTAATACTGGCTCACATAACAAAATCCTACAACTATAGATGTTGGCATGGATGTGGAGAAAAGGTAACACTTCTGCACTGCTGGTGGGACTGCAAGCTAATACATCCTTTTTGGAAAGAAATATGGAGAATACTCAGGGATCTAAAAGTAGACCTGCCATTTGATCCTGCAATTCCTCTACTAGGTGTACATCCAAAAGACCAAAAATCACTTTTTAACAAAGATATTTGCACCAGATTATTCATTGCAGCTCAATTCATAATATCCAAGTCATGGAAGAAGCCCAAGTGCCCATTGACCCATGAATGGATTAATAAATTGTAGTATATGCATACCATGGAATATTATGCAACCTTAAAAAAGATGGAGACTTTATCTCTTTTATATTTATGTGGATGGAGCTGGAACATATCCTTCTTAGTAAAGCATCTCAAGAATGGAAGAAAATATATCCCATATACTCAGTACTATTATGAAACCAATTTACAATCACTCACATTTTCACAACTATGGCCCAAGATGAAGGAGGGAGGAGGGGGGATGGAAAAGGATGGGAGAGGTCAGATCAAGGAAGGGTGAATGGTGGGATCACACCAATGGTGCATAAAGCAAGGGTACATGTTGGATCTATTAGTATAGAGTATAAATGTCTTAACACAATAACTAAGTAAACAAGATGAGGTATATATTAACCAGTGTGATGTAAGCATTCCTGATTCTATATGAAGTGAGCACATTGTACCCCACAAATGCATTAATGTATACATTTATAAAAAAGAGAATCTTAAATATCATCTAATGTGCACAACGTGAGGGTGTTCAGCATACCCCCAGGTAAAGAATTCAACTACAACTTGAATTTTACCTTAGAACTGAAAACAATGTAACCTAAAAATTTGTACCCTCGTATTAATTTGAAATTAAAAAAAAAAAGAAAAACTGATACCTCATGAAAAAAGATGTAAAGAAAAAGGGTCCTCAAGGGGCATGAAAAGAAAGCCTGGCCTGCTGAACAAGAGGTCAGTTGAGAGGGCCCATAAAAATTTTATGGAAACACTGTCATCAGAACTTAGCAATTCTTGCTAATAAAGGGAAAAGAATGTGGATAAGAGGTAATCTAGAAAAGGACAATAATCAATGACCAATATAAAAAAGGCAGTAATACCTGGTGGTGTAGAGAGACCAATGAAAGACTTACAACCAATTTCAAATGGAGAGGAAGAGGATATTTATACCCTTCATGGCCCTTTTGTCTGTGTCTCTCACCTCTTCTCATCCATGAGAAGGACCCACTTCCAACACTCTTTGGAAGTGCTCTAAGCTTTCCCTTTCTTCTTAATAAAATTCTCCTTGTTAAAGCTTATGCCAGTTACTTTTGCCTTCTCTTCTTGCCTGTGTGGCTCCAGTTTTACTTTTGGTTTCCATTCAACTTCTCTTTGGATTCCTGCTGAAGCTCAGTTGAACTTTTCAGTTCTGCTGAGTAATTGAAACAGGTCAACTGGGTTTGGGGAAGTAGGATCCTTGAACCCAAACAGCTCAGAAATAAAAAGATGGTCAGAGACTACTTTGAACAATGACATCCTTACAAACTAGAAAACCTAAAGAAAATGGATAAATTCTTGAAACTTACACCCTCCCAAGGTTGAACTAGGAAGAAATAGAAAACTTGAACAGACCATTAATGAGCAGTGAAATTAAATCAGTAATAAAAAAATCCTTCATCAAAGAAAACCTCAGGACCATATGGATTCCCTGACTTCGTCACCACATTAAAAAAAAAATCACATAGTAGAATTTTTTAATTGCTTCATCATAATAAAAATGCTAGCTTTATACATGTATGTATTCATTATAAAATAAATAAATATTTCTGTACTATTTTTTAAAAAGCTTATTGAGATAAAAAGGAAAAGAGAGAGAAAAGCACTGGAGGGCATGGGGGAGGATTATCAATGTGATTTGCCATCTGCATTTGCTGGTTTGTACTTAATGGAAGTTAAGACCCTAACACTCCCACAGAGTCTGAGAGATAAGCATGCTATCCTTCTTGGGGATTAAATTTCTTTCTTTTAAATGTTGGAAATTTTATATTTATTTATTTATATTTTATTAAATCTTAACTATATACATGTATGGGGTACAATGTGCTGATTTGATATACAATGTGGAATGCTTACATCAAACTGATGAACATAACCATCACCTCACTTATTTGTTGTGGCCAGACATTTATACTCTTAATATATGTGCCATTGCATTGTACCCAATAGGTGAGGTCCCACCAAATACATTCCCTCCTCCCACCCTCCCCCCTTCTTCCCCTCTTCCTTCTCTTCCCTCCTTCTTCCTAGACTATAGTTGTGTTTTATCATTTGTATCAATGTGTAGGGGATTATATATTGGTTTCATATTGAGTATATTGAATACTTCTTTTTCTATTATTGAGATACTTTACTAAAAAGAATATGTTTCAGTTCCATCCAGGTAAACATAAAAGTTGTAAAGGCTCCATCCATTTTTATGGCTGCATAGTATTCTGTGATATACATATACAAGTTGTTAATCCATTCATGGGTTTATGGGCCTTTGGGCTGCCTCCATGACCTGGCAATCATGAATTGGGCTACAATAAATATTCTGGTGTAAATGTCTTTGTTGTAAGATGATTTTTGATCATCTGGGTATATACCTAAGTAGAGGAATTGCAGGATCAAATGGTAAGTCTACTTTTAGTTCCTTGAGAATTCTCCAAACTTCTTTCCAAAAAGGCTGTATTAGTTTGCAATCCCACCAGCAGTGTAGATGTGTTTCCTTCTCTCCACAAACATGCCAACATCTGCAGTTTTGGGGGTTTGTGATATGGCCTAATCTTACTGGAATTAGATGATATCTCAAAGTGAGTTTGATTTGCATTTCTCTGATGATTAAAGATGTTGAGCATTTATTCTTTTCTTTTTTTTTTTTTTTTGGCTATTTGCCTGTCATCGTCAGAGAAGTTTCTGTTCAAGTCTCTTACCCACAAAGAAATGGGATTATTTGTTCTTTTCTTATTGATTAGTTTGAGTTCTCTGTGTATTCTAGTTATCAGACCTTTGTCAGAAACATAATCTGAATAAATCTCTCATTTTGAAGGCTGTCTGTTTACTTTACTTATAATACTCTTGGCTGTGCATAGCTTTTTAGTTTGATCAGATCTCAGTAATATATTTTTGGTACTGCTTCAATTGCCAGGGGAGTCCTCCTCATAAAATATTCTCCCAGGCCAATTTCTTCAGGTGTTTTCCCTGCACTCTTTTCTATTTTTAGAAGAGTATTTTTATAGTTTCACGTCTTAAGTTTAAATCTTTTATCCAGTGATAATCAATTTTTGTTAGTGGTGAAAGGTGAGGGTCCAGTTTCAGTCTTCTACAGGTCACTAGCAAGTTCACCCAGCACCATTTGTCAAGTAGGAAACCTTTCCCCCAGTGAATCTTGTTCCATATATCTATCTCTCTATTTTTGTGCCAGTACCATGCTGTTTTGATCACTATAGATTTATAGTATAGCCTGAAGTCTGGTAACATGATACCTCCTGATTTGTTTTTATTTCTGAGTAATGTCTTAGCTATTCGAGGTTTTTTTCTGGTTCCATATAAAACAAAGTACTATTTTTTCCAGATCCTTAAAGTATGACAGAGATGCTTTAACAGGGATTGCATTAAATCTGTAGATTGCTTTGGGTAATATGGACATTTTAACAATGTTGATTCTTCCCAGCCATGAGCATGGTACGTTTTTCCATTTGTTAACATCTTCAGCTATTTCTTTTCTCAGAGTTTCATAATTCTCCTTATAGAGGTCTTTCACGTTCTTTATTAAGTAAATTCCCAGATACTTCATCTTCTTTGGCACTACTGTAAAAGGAAAGAGTCCTTTACCATTTTTTCAGCTTGACTATTGTTGGTATATATAAAAGCTACTGATTTGTAAGTATTGATTTTGTAACCGAGGTGCTGCTATATTCCTTGATCACTTCCAAGAGTTTTATAGTTGAGTCCCTGGGGTTTTCCAGGTATAAGATCATGTCATGAAATTTCCCCAAAAAGAAAAGTCTGGGACCAGATGACTTCACATCAGAATTCTACAAAACCTTTAAAGAGGAACTAGTATCCACCTTACACAACATTTTCCAAAACATAAAAAATCTTGGAATGATGGAATACTTTCCAAAACATTCTATGAAGCAAATATCATCTCGATTCCCAAACCAGGAAAAGCCCCAACAAAGAAAGAAAACTGTAGACCAATATCATTAATGAATATCCATGCAAAAATATTCAATAAGATCCTAGTAAACAGAATTCAATGACACATCAAAAATAAATTATAACCATGGTCAAGTTGGTTTTATCCCAGGGTTACAAGGTTGGTTCAACATATATAAATCTATAATTATAATACATTGCATAAGTAAAATAAAAAACAAAGACCATATGATTCTATCAATTGACGCAGAAAAAGCTTTTGATAATATCCAGCATCCTTTAATGATCAGAACTCTTAAGAAAATAGGCTTAGACAGCACATTTCTTAAACTGATAGAGGCCATCTACAGAAAACCTACACCCAATATCATACTGAATGGAGTAAAATTGCAAACATTTCCATTCAGATCTGGAATTAGACAAGGATGCTCATTGTCTCCCCTGTTGTTCAATATAGCACTGGAAGTCTTAGCTATTGCAATCATTCAAGAGACGGTGATCAAGTGTGTCCCAACAGGGTCAGAGGAGATGGAATGCTCACTCTTCTTGTTGATTAAATTTTGAAGGGTTAGCTTCGGGTCTGTGAGAAGATGTCCCTGGGCTATAAAATGCATTAATGTACACAGCTATGATTTAATGATTTAAAAAAAGAGTTAGGAAGATTTACATCTCAAAAGGGCAGAGAAAAATTTTACAAGTGTAAGTTTTTCAAAGTAAATGTTGATTTTTTTTTAAAGTAGGTCAGGATGCCTTAGGAAGAAATCTGTCCAGAGTTTAGTCAAGCTGAGGGTAGTGCCAGTCAGTACCCTTGCATCCATCTGATTTCCCACATCCAAGATTTTATTTTCTTTCCTCTCTTATCTTTGCTTGGGGGTTTTGTGTCTTTATTAAAAAATCACTTTACTTTTGGTAGGTTTTAAGGAGTGGTGAAAGTAGATGCATGAGTTTAATATAACATCATAAAGCCAGAACTGTGAGAATTCTTTAAGAAAGATTTGTCATATGCCATTAACCTGTTTGCAGAGTTGGAAATGGGATAATTATGAGCGTTAACACTAACTAGACCCTGGGGAACTCCGGGGTCCCTTAACTGTAGACGACCTAGGTGGAGCCTGTTCAGCCTCCTCCTGGTAGCAGGTCCCTGTTTCAGAGTCTATCAGTTCAGGCTCCAAAACATAAAATACTTGGAAATTTCTGAGGATCTGGGTCAGATGGGATCAGAGTACCATGTGCCCCAGGTACTTTCCAGTATTCAGCACAGAACCTGTTCTTTCTGGTCTTCTCTGCTCCAGCTGAGGAACGTAAATGCTTGCTCCAGGCTCCCTTTCAGATCTGGCCTTGACTTTGCTTCGCAGTTCTTTGTTAATTTCATGGGTTCCATATCTGGAAACCTAGTCTCTCCCTCTCTCTCTCTCTATTCCCCCTAAACTAGGGTTTTCACCTCAGTTTAGTTGTCTGACTTTTGCTTCTGGCTACTTGTCATTCGTGTTTAGTATTCTTGATCCTGAACTCTGATTCCAGTTGATCCCATCGCAAAGATTGTCAGAAAGACAAATTTAAAACATCTGCAATGCCTTCCTCCAAGTAACCAAGAGAAATGAGAGACAAGTAGTTGCAGGCTGGTAGTTTCTACCTTTGGAATACTCACTCCACCGTGTTCAAGCCTGCTCTTACCTGGTGGCTGGCGCAGGAGAGGAAGAGGCAGTGGAAGTAAGTAAGGGGACTTCATCACCCTGGGATGACAGAGAGAGGGTTTGCCTCAAGTTTCTGGAAACACCTCATTGATGTCTCCAGGATCTACAGGGTTTTCTGAGAGCATAGATAGGATGAATGATGAGAAACTCTTTACAGTAAGGAAAAACCAACAGTTATTCTTTCTGTAATAGAAAAAAAAAATTAAAGGATCCTAGCATAACATGCCCGAGGAGAGAAAAAAAGACAGAAGGTCAAAAACTAGGTTTATAATGGAGATCTTTGATGATCTGGGAAATTTTCTGATGTTAACTGGGCAGTGCCATAGATTGAGGGACCTTTATTGGAATAGCCTAATCAAGGTGTTATATTCAGATATACACCGGTTAAAAAAGGGGATACTGCTTTTCCCTACAATAACTTACTTGCTGAAGACAAGGTCTGTATGTCAGAAAAGCATGGAGTTATCTGCCCATCTATGAGGCATCATATTCCCAATGATGAATGGAATAGGGGAGAAAATAAGTTGGCTGTGGCATTCTGATCTCTCAGAAAGTGTATAACTGAGATTTCTTCTTTAGTATGGACTTCAAGGCGAGATAAACGTGTGATACTTCTCAGATATTCCTCTTGCTATAGTTTGAAGTACTAACTTCAAAATATGAACAAGGCTTCATAAAATCTTCTATCGATTTGGCGGTAATCAAGAAAAGGAACACATTTGTATCTATAAGACACTGATAACAACAGATAATAAAAGATGAAAAGATAGCTGAGAATTTATACTCTGGTTTTTGTAAACATATCTTCCTCTAAGTCATAGTGCAAACATTTTCAATCAGTGCTTTTGAATATTACCAAATTTATTTCTGAATTATAGGGAAGGTTGGACTAGATGAATTATTTTTAATCCCAGTTGAGCATCAAATTGCCTGAGAAGGGTTTAGTTTTACTTTTCATTTGTCTTTTTATATGTGCGTGCCCAGATTGTACCCTAGAGAATGTAGATTCAGTAGCTCTTAGGTGTGAAGCAGAATTCTGCATTTTTAACATACGTGCCACTTGATTATGTCCACAGTTCCCAGAACAGAGGAATATTCAGATTCAACCCAGTTCTATAACTTCATTGTTATTCCACAAAAGATAATTGTATGAGATAAAAGGGCAAGGGAGATTAAAGTTAAACTAGGAATATTGAGAGATTAAATATAAATGTGGTAAAAAAAAAAAAAATCACTTTCTACCTATATTGAGTGATAGTGCCCTCTCAGGAGTTCATGCTGTGGGTTTGAATTCTGTCTCCAATATTTACAATCTATGGTCTTTGTGAAAATTCCTAAAACACCCCTACTCCCAGTATTTTTGCACAGGGAAAGAATAATAATCTCCACATCCCAGTGTTGTTTAAGAATTAAAGAAAACTATGTAAAGTGCTTAGCAGAGTGCCTGACACAGAACAATAGTGGTTAACATCTAACAAATGTTAGCTACAGGGTAAGGATGATGCCCATGACAAAAATTCAAGGTCAAAGAAAAATGCAGGATGTCATATTGTCTATTTCAGTAGAAATAATACAAAAATAAAGCAGCAGGAAACCTTCATATCCTCTTCATTATAAAATGAGACATTATGAGGATATTTAAAAGAATTTCACATGTGCTTTTTAGCTGCCTAACGCAAGATTCAGCTCACCACAGTCTACTTGTATGTACATCATGCTGCAGTGATGAAACTGATATGGGGCTATGGAGCTGGTTCAAGGCATAGTGAAACCAGGAACCAATAAGTCCAGCCCTTATCACTGCATAAATGATTGAATAGAGGGAAAGGAAGAGATAAGGGGAAAAATATGAGATTCGTGGGAAAGAGAGAAAGGAAGGACGTAGGGTCAGATTGAAGGTAAAGTCAGGATTGGGGATGATCATGAATTTAAAAGAATCTTCGGCGTTGGAACATTTGGGAGTCAGTACACCCAGTTTTGGAAGAAATCTAGTACTCTAACTGTCCTCTCTGGCCTCCAGGTGCTGCAGAGCCATGGAAAACCAATCCAGTGCCTCTGAATTCTTCCTCCGAGGAATATCCGAGTCTCCAGAGCAACAGCAGTTACTCTTTGGAATTTTCCTGTGTATGTACCTTATCACCTTGACCGGGAATGTGCTCATCATCCTGGCCATCGGCTCTGACCCACACCTCCACACCCCCATGTACTTTTTTTTGGCCAACCTGTCTTTCGTTGACATAGGTTTAACATCCTCTACAGTTACCAAGATGCTGGGGAATATACAAACTCAACATCATACCATCTCCTACAAAGGCTGCCTCTCACAAATGTATTTCTTTTTGATGTTTGGTGATCTGGACAGCTTCTTACTGGCTGTCATGGCATATGACCGCTACATGGCCATTTGTCGCCCTCTCTACTACTCCACAGTCATGAGCCCCCGAGTCTGTGCCCTGCTGCTTGCGCTGTGCTGGGTCCTCACCAACACTGTTGCCCTGACTCATACCCTCCTCATGGCCCGGCTGTCCTTCTGTGTTGTTGGAGAAATAGCTCACTTTTTCTGTGACATCCTTCCTGTTCTGAAGCTGTCATGTTCTGACACCCACGTTAACGAGCTGATGGTTTTTGCCTTGGGAGGCACAGTGCTTATCGTCCCCTTTCTGTGTATTGTCATCTCCTATGTCCACATTATTTCTGCTCTCCTGAGGGTCCGAGCCCCTGGTGGGAGGGGCAAGGCCTTCTCCACATGCAGTTCGCACCTCTGTGTTGTGTATATGTTCTATGGGACCCTTTTTAGTGCCTACCTGTGCCCCCCCTCCCTTGCCTCTGATAAGAAGGACATTGCAGCAGCTGTGATGTATACCATAGTTGCTCCCATGTTGAACCCCTTTATCTACAGCCTAAGGAACAAGGACATGAAGGGGGCCCTAAAAAGGTTCCTCAGTCACAGGATAAATTTTTCCTCTTAGATGTGGTAATAGCAGCATTTAATGGAAAGATGTTGACGTGGAGGCAGACAAACTGGCTTCAGTTTTAGACCTGCCACATACTAAGCAGAATATTGCAGCCCAATTACTTGATCTCTTTGAGCATTAATTTTGTCTTCTAAAAATGGAGATAACAGGCTCTACTGAATAAGGTGACTTGAAGGATTAACTGAAAATGCCTCCAGAAGAGTGGTGAATAATAGCAGGTGTTCAATAAATGATAGCTGTGATTATTTTTATTACTATGTTAGTTTTCATTCCTCCCCATCTCTGAAGTCAAAAAATCTTTTTGGTGAGATTCATTTGTTCACCATCTATTTGCTGAACATCTATTGTGTGCTGGGAGCTAATATAAGTGCTAGAGAATAATGCTGAGCAAGACAAAGTCCCCGCTTTCATGACATTTTCATTTTAGTTTACTAATTTGTCATTCAAAATTTGGGTGCACCTGTCTTTCTCATAGAACTAAGTAGAAGTTAAGACAAAAGAAATAAAGGATGGAGGTAACATTCCAGGAGATGCAGAATAGGTAAAGGGTTCCCCTTCAGAAGACTGAAATTCAATGTTTAGATTTCCATGGTTGTCTGACCTGTAGTTTGCCAGGATTTCACCAGGAAGGGTTCTAGAGCTCCTCGTACTGCTTCTTCCCCCTCCATTCAAAATGTTTAATGCTAATGTCTTTCTTGTGCCTTTTGAGTGAGAATACTGCAACTCTCTTTCCTTATTGGCCTGAAGATTCACCTCCAGGTCTAAAAGGGCCACCAACAGCTTAAATTAGTTGAAGAGAGGAGAAAAAATGATTTTTAAAGGCACATGAGGTTTCATCGGTCTTTAAGAAATTTAGAATATTAAAAAATATCATTTTCAAAAATATAAACCATATAATTTTTATTCCTTATATCTGGTATGACCAAATGTCAGCTGGCTGCCAAATGCTCCTCCCCAGGGCACTGCAGCTTACTTCTCAGACTCGTGCACTTTTTCAATGAATAATTATTCATCGTTTTCCAAGGAATCAAACTGTGCCATGCTTCAGCAGTTGGTGATCACAAAGGTGAATCATTTAGATGCTTCATCTTAGTATTTGAGGATTTCACTTGTTCGATGACCTAGAGGAGGAATTCTGTCCTTCTCTCTAGAACTTCTTTCCAGATATTCCCTGTAGGAGTCTTTATGTGGGGTAGGAATGGCATTCTCATATAATAGACCTGCATCTGGTTGCAACCCTGGAGACCTTCTGCTCTCATCTCCTTGGTCTATAGCTCCCCTTCCATTCCCTTGACATCTATGGCTCTGGTAACTATGTGCCACTAACAATATCCTCTGAGCCACTGGCCTCTAACTTTCTTCTGTCATTTGAACTGGAAATAGAATACCTTCCACTTTTCATGGTCGGGTTCCTTGGCAGGGTTCTAGGACCCATGATGACATAGTGGACATGAGCTACCCTGATATGTGAGATTATTAGATACAGCTTCACATCATATCTACAACCTAAGTTCACACTGATATCCAAAAACTTCTTTTCAGACTGACCCAATGAACCCAACTTCTCTTCTCATGGTGCTTTCTTGAGGTGGCCTTCTGGTTTCTTTCTCCATTCTGATCTTAAGGAGCCCTCAGTCCACTGATTGCGCAGTACGTTTATGAACCCTACTTGGGCATGGTTTCAGTTCTTTTCCACATGTCCCAAGCAAACTCAAAGATGTGACTAGATGTCCATTTTGGTTTACCCAATATAATTTTGAGGCAGTAAAGAGTTAGGTCAGCACAGAGCAAAATTTCACCAAGGGACGCTGTTACCTATCACTATTTAAGGGTCTAACATTCTGAGATTCCACCCAGCCAAAATAGTTACCAATGTATTCAAAATTCCAAACTTATACCTCCCTTGACATACAGTCATGTATATCTTAACCATGGGGTATGTTCTGGGAATTGTATTGTTAGTTGATTTTGTCATCTTGTGAACATCATAGAGTTTACTTACATAAACATGGTTGGTACAGCCTGCTACACACTTGGGCTATATGGTACAGCCTACTGCTTCTAGCCTACAAACCTATCTATAGCATTTTACTTTTCTGAATGTTGTAGGTAACCATAACACAACAGTGTTTGTGATAAAGAAAATTTTCAGCTCCATTGTAATCTCATGGGACCATCAATGTATATGCAGTCTGTGAGTCTATTACACTTACACCCAAACCCTAAGCTCAACCTTCTATTCCCTTAACATCATCCATTTCATGGAGTTAATGTGATGTTAGCATTAAAATAACTTCAGACTGAAATACAGATTAACTATAAATCTTAGATTTTGGTAGCATAGCGTGAGCAAGATGTGCTTTGAATTAGGGTCAGAGGCAGGGTGATAGAAAGCTTCCTGGCACCCTTGCCCATTGTGGGTATTTGCTTTCCTCTTGCTTAAAACCCATTTTTTAAAAGCAAGTGGTCTGCAACTTGTTCCCTCACTTCCTTAAGATCATTAAATCTAATCAAAATTATTAAACGCATCTAGCCTTCTATTCTCTTCTTAAATATCAATTCACAGAACCATAAATCAAAAATAATCCTTAATTCTACCACACCTGTCTATTCTATCTTCAAGGTATTCTCTTTCTTTCCTCATGCTATTGTTTTCATTCAGGCACACATCATCTGTTACCCAGATGTACAATGACCTTATAATTAAGTCCCCTGACTCCAGGATCTCCAATCCATTGTGAAACCACTTGATGCATTGACTACCTGAGTAATCTCCTAAAACACAACTGTAACTTTCCCTAGGTTTCTACTAGGAACCTGTCACTTGAAAGGAAGTGTCTCACCCTCTTACTAGGCCACCCTAGCCCATTCACAGTATAGTCCTCATCTCCCTGTCTAGACAATCTCTTACGTTCCTTTGACTCATGTGCACCTGTGCTATAGTAACACAATTGCTTTACATTTCCCTGAGCACACTATGTTATTTCAATGCTCTGGTTCATCTGTCCACTCTGCCTAGACTGTCACTGTCCCTTTATGTATCAATCCTGAGCATCCTTCAACCCCCACCTAAAGATTAATTCCCCCGCAAAGCTTTGCTGATAGCCAGGCAACATTAACTATATATTCCCTGTGCTACTACCATAAAAGGTCTGACAATTAGGTTTGAGAACTCACCCTAGAAAAAAGTGCTGCTTACCTCATTGCTGAATATCCCTACAGACATCTTGAAAGTACTCCCCTTGGGAAACAATGCACTGATGC
Source organism: Galagoides demidoff (assembly GCA_963574575.1). Taxonomy (NCBI): domain Eukaryota; kingdom Metazoa; phylum Chordata; class Mammalia; order Primates; family Galagidae; genus Galagoides; species Galagoides demidoff. Next base: position 9,995 of record CAUYQV010011284.1, on the reverse strand, counting down.
CAACACTTAGTCCTAACTGATTTTAGAACTTTTTTTTCTGAAATAACCATCAGAGATATCATCATATGAGGTCTGACATTTAAGTTTGTGAACTTGCCACTGTTTGCTTACATTGGCAGCACTGTGCAAACAACTTGGTGAGGATTCATAATCTTGGCATATCAGTGTCTCACAACTGTGTTTGTGTCACATGTGGCAGTGTCTTGCTGAGTGACATTCATTATTATTGTTGTGTACTTTTGCGTGCCATCTGACAACAGCTCTGGTGGTCATTCCAGAAAAATATTTCCAAAATTGCTATGAAGGATGGAATAGGTGCTGACATTGGTGCATAGCTTCCCAAGAGGAGTACCATAAAGGTGACTGTAGTGATATTCGGCAATGAGGTATGTAGTACTTTTTCAAGGATGAGTTTGTGAGTTTAATTGTGAGTCTTCAGATAATTTTGTCATTCTCTCTAAGCCTCAGTTTTCTCAAATGTAAATTGTGTATGCTTCATGGGATTATTGCGAATAAAGCATTTAATGTAGTGCCAATACACAGTAATCATGCTTACTAAGCACAATTATTCATAGTATTATTATACTATGGAATGTTTTGTACTCTTACATATTTTTGATGTTACCTATCGCTACACTAATAGCACATGAAGTTCTTTAGCTTGGAGGCTATATATATATATATATTTCCCAAGATAAAATGTAAGTGCTGGAGCTCCTAGTTCTAGGATGTTATCATTTCTTTCCTCTTTTGTCATACTTTGAAAGAATTAATGTTAACATTTGAGAAGGATATAAACTTGTCACTTGAAATGTCTATAAGCATCAATTTCCAGAAGTATTTGTAAGTTTGTGAACACACTATACATTCATGACTTTCAAAAATGCAGCAAGTTTTTTTTTTTTTTTTTTTTAAGAATCTCAAGCTGTTACCCTGGTCAGAGTGTCATGGCGTCACAGCTCACAGCAACCTCAAACTCTTGGACTTAAGCAATTCTCTCGCCTTAGCCTCCCAAGTAGGTGGGACTACAGGTGCCTACCACAACGCCTGGCTATTTTTTGGTTACAGTTGTCATTGTTGTTGAGCAGGCCTGGGCCAAGTTCCAACCTGCCACCCTAGATATATGTGGCCGGCACCCTGAAAACTGAGCTATGGGCACCACCAGCAAGCTTTTGTCTAAACCCAATGAGATACTTCATTGGGAAAGGTCATGAAGCTCAGTATAGGTATGGCTGAAGATAAATGTCCCAAATCAAGCATATACTTCCAACAAGATGTCCAGTTCTGCATACATATCCAAATCAATATGGTGCATGCCAGTGTGCTTTGGGCTGTCCATAACCAAGGAAAACTAATATGAGAGATGGGGTGGACTAGCAGGACATATGGTAATAAAATTTCCCAATGAACAAGTAAGTTGGGAGTTTCTTGAGAAAAATTCATTCAGAGCAGTGTCACTAGCCCATGGCTAAACATATGAATGATAATGTTGAATTTTTTTGTAGGATGGGTCTGACAGGGCTAGGAAGACCTTCAGGGATCCAAGCAATAGAATAAGGGTGCAAGTGGAGAAACTGAGGTAGGCACTCAGTCCTACAGATGGCATCTCCACAGTAGGGGTGAGAGTGTACTAAAGTTCAAGAGTGTGCCCAAGCCAATCAAACCATTCCATCTCTGTTTAGGTTTTGGTTCTGGAACAAGTTGAGATAAGGCTGTAGACAATTGACTCCATGCCTGCAGATTAATCAGACAAAGGGAAGAGACAATCTTTGTCTTTTTACAAATGACCCTAGGATGCTAAACGGTAACTTCATCAGCACCAGGTCAAAGTCTACTCTTTGAGTCAATATTAAACAAGTATAGAGAAAGATACTCTTCTGTCTTTCTTTACCTACCCACACATCAACTCACTCATTTACTGCCCTTTAGTTATTTGATTCTAGTATCAAACCAGAGTGAGTTTGCTGCTGTGTCCTGGGGTATCTGATTGCCTTTGGATTGGGAATATAACCAACATGCTATGCTGCCTATATTTACCATAATTCAGAAGTTCTACACAAATTCTGATCGCAAATTCATCCCTGATAGAGAAGGTAAAGAAAATATCATATTGTAGTGCTAAACCAAATTTATTATTACATTCACTTCATATCATAATATGTTCATTGTTTTATAATTTTCTTACCTACGCAGAAGAAAAAAATTGATGTTTAAAGGAGTTAAGTGAGTCACATGAGACCACACAGCCACCACACTGGTAGATATGGCTTACAAATGAGATGTGTCTTTCCTAAATACTCTTCTTGCAACTGCATGGTGCTGAGTGTCAGAAGCATTTATAATTCTGTTTATCTTTAACTAAGTATAGGAATTAAGAAAGAGACTTATGTGCACCCTCACTGGATGCTGAAGAAGACAGTAGACCAAAGAAGATCACGGAATATTACTTGGTCACACAATAGAAACCTAGGATCACTAAGCCAAGAAGAAATGATTTTTAGGGAGACAGATAATGAAAATACTAAATTAGAAAGGGACAAAATTAGTTTGGGCAACAGAAGTTTCTAGACTATGAATGCTTTCTTTGTCTTTCTCATTCCTTACCTAGAGGGAGTTTATATCTTAACGGAAACTCACATGTCAGAAAGCTTCATACACCACTGGTCTCAAAGTGAACTGCTCAATGAAGTTTATGCAGCCTAGAAGGGTAATGATCAATGTTCCTAAAATTAAGAAGAAACCTCAAATCCTTAGGTAGAGCAACTGAACTCATAACAGTGAATAGTTTTCTATAGCTATAAAGGGTACTCTTGTAGGGTCTTTCCCTTACCCACCGTCATCACCAACAGCAACAAAAAAAATGCAAGAAAGGAACTGAATGGAACATGAGGGAAGAGAAAGATACTTCATAAATTCCCAATTCTGCAACCTCTCTATGTCAAGGGTGCCCTGTTAGCCAACATATTTCAACAATTCATAAGAACAGACACATTTGGGCGGCGCCTGTGGCTCAAGAAGTAGGGTGCTCGCCCCATATACCAGAGGAGGCAGGTTCAAATCTGACCTCAGCCAAAAACTGCAACAACAACAACAACAAAAACTATCACTCCAAGAACAGACACATTTCCAGGAAACAGAGGAAATAGAAGGAAAGACTTAAGTTCTGCTGATTTCTGAATCTATAGGAAGGAAAATAGCCACGTATATCAGCTCAGAATTCACAATTTATACCAAAAAGGAAAAGAGTGAATAACTATAAAAGAATGCAATTTAAGTCATCAAATGTTTACTGAGCACTTATTCCATGCTGAGCTCAAGATTAGGGGCCTAGCATCTGGAGATGAGTAAATACATGTGTCTGTGATAAAGAAGAACAAATATTGTTGAAATGAGACTATTGCCCTGTTGAAGTCTCTCCATGACCCTTTTTATGTCCATGTTCATTAGGCTATAAATGAAAAGATTCAGCAATGGGGCAGCCAATGTGTACATCACAGAGGCAATTATGTCCTTTTCACTGGAGGTGCTGGATGAGGACAAAAATGCAGTCCAATAACTGTGCCACCATACCAAGATATCTCAGAAAGGTGGGAATCATGGTGGACAAGCCTTTGCAGATCCCTTTGATAGATGGAACCTTTGGATGATGGCCCCAGTGTGACTATAAGAGATCAAGATGCATATTAGTGGCAGAGTAATGACTGCCACCTGAGAGAGGTGTCAGAACATGAGAGTGTGGGCAGAGCAGCAAAGTCACAGAAGAATTTGGTATGATTTTTCAGCACAAAGTATTGCTTGGCCAGGAGAAGGGTATGAGACAGGGCACTGGTATAGGAGAGGATCTAGGACACAGCTACTAGTGAGGTACACAGACCCTCTCTCATGATAGTGGTGTAGTGCAGGGAGTGACAGATGGCCACTTGCTAATCATATACCACTGAAGTAAGAAGGAAATTCTCCCTATTGGTGAAAAATATGAAAAATTTTATATCTATATCTAAATTTTATATCTATACCTGTGCTATGCACCCTGCCTAGGGGATGGGTTGGTCCCAAGTTTGCATACTAATTAACATCTTTGGGATAGTGACAGATGAAAAGGAGACTCAGTGAGGGCCAAGTGGCTGAGGAAGAAATACACGTGGGTGTGGAGATAAGAGTCCAGCTGGATGAGCAGTAAGATGAGCAGCTTCCACAGCACTGTGGTCAGGTACATGCCCAAGAACAGGAGGAAGAACATGCCCCGCTGCTCTGGAGGGACCACAGCCCCCAGGGAGGAGCTCAGGCACACAGCTCTGGTTCTAGTCCCTCACGCTGCTGTTCTCTCTGCAGGGAATGGAGGAACAATGAAAGAAGCAGAAACAAACAAATCTTACTGCAGATGAAAATGAGATCCAAAAAAAAATAAAGAAAGAAAGAAAGAAAATGAGATCCTTTCTATGGGGAATATGCCAATACTTACCCAAAAAATCATTTAAAGTGGATGTCATGAAAAATCAGAGCATCTCCAACATAGGAGAGAGTTTGATATAGAATAGAAACTGACTCTGTTGGCATTTTTCGCCACCTACGGAAGAAGCAACCCAGACTGAGTCATAACTGATTAGACCAGCTATGTCTAATCAGCAAAGAGAAAGCCTTGCATTGTCTTAGCAGAAGGATATTAAATTAAAATCTTTCCAATTTCTATTCTGTGTCTGTGATGTTTTAAACCAGCCTCAAGCTATTCTTGAGCCTTCAAGTTGCAACATCCTGAATTTTTAAAATTTGGCTTCCAAATCCATTAATAAGCAAAATACAGGGTGAAGTTTCAATAACTCTCAAAGGAGTGGTTCATGCCTGTAGTCCCAGCTACTCTGGAGGCTTAAGCAGGAAGATCACTTGAGCCCAGGAATTTGAGATCAGCTTGGACAACATAGCAAGACCCTGTCTCTAAAACTAAAACAAATAAGTAAAAACATATACCCAAAGGAAATTGGTTCAAACATAAATAGCCAAAATTTTTATTACATATAAAGTTGATGAGAAAGGAAATATATCCATGATTACAATATCACTGCTATTAAAAAAGGGAATTTTACCTCAAAAAATATTTAACAGTAAGGCCTTAGGGAGGTAATTAAATCATGAGGTCAGAGCCCTCATGAATAAGATTAGTGCCTTTATGAGATTAGACACAAGAGAGATAATATCTCTCAGTCATCCCTCAACAAGGAAGAGGGCCCTCACCAAACACCAAATATCCTGGCACCTTGATTTGGACTTTTCTGTCTCCAGGACTTTGACAAATAAAAGTCTTCTATTAAAATCCACCCAGTTACAACAGTCCAAACTGACTTGGACATTCGCAAGACTAAATAGCATAGCAAACCTCATACTTAATTATGATATTTTAAAAGTCTTCCCATTGAAGTCAGGAATGAGAAAAATATGCCTGTGCTAATTCTATTCCACACTGTATTGTGGAATAATAAAGAGCATCAGAAAATTAAAATTTTCCAAACAAGTGAAAATATTATTAGCAGTTAAATATTTGTTACTAGTAATTGTGTGTATCAGGATCTTTTAGATCATTCTCTAATCTCCTCTTGAATCCTTGATTCAAGGAGCTCTCATGCTACCTTGAAAACCCACAACCCATAATAGTAAGCATTTTGTCCAGAGAGGCCAAAGAGAGCATCATTGATACATACCTGTTCCCTTTCTGGAGCATCCTCATTTGGGTTCTTGGCATGGGGAAGCAACTAGTCAGCCCCATCAAAGTTCCAGATGTGTTCAGGGCCCCTGGTCATTAGTATCAAGTATCTCACAAAATCTATGTCCTTCCCCAGAAGCCACTTTTTACCCATTAAAATAGTCTATTAATAAAGTCAAGTTACCTAATCCTGTAAAACAAGGAAGAAATAGTTTATGGTTTCACTATGTCTTAATAAAAAAGTTCCCTTTAAGCAAAAAAATCAGTAAAAAACACCTTTTTTAAATGCCTATGTATAGTTAATAAATGTCAAATGTTAGGATTTCATTATGTTAGTTCTTTTTTTTTTTCTAGACAGAGTCTCACTTTGTCGCTCTCAGTAGAGTACTGTGGCATCACAGCTTACAGCAACCTCCAACTCCTGGGCTCAAGCGATTCTGTTGCCTCAGCCTCCCAAGTAGCTGGGACTACAGGTGTCTGCCACTACACCTGGCTATTTTTAGAGACAAGGTCTACCTCTTGCTCAGAGTCGTCTCTAACTCCTGAGCTCAAGGAATCTACATAACTCAGCCTCCAGACTGCTAGGATTACAAGCATGAGCCACTGCACCTGGCCTTATAGTAATTTTTAATTAAAAGAAAAACTCAGAAGAGCTTTGTATGGATTAATTATGGGCTTAAAATCTTTTGCTTCTTTAATTTGTGGTTTGAGCATATTCCTATTCCACATGGGCATACTATCCTCCCTTTTAAACTTACCATAAATAGTCTATGTTTACATCATAGACGTAAACAGTAAAGAAGATGCCCAGAATGCCTGGCCAAGGTTCCCAGTCTGTTTGTTCCAACTTCAGCATTTCTGGGGACAGGAGTGCTCCTTGGGGATGTGACCTTAAGGATAGAGCCCTGTATCTGAGGGCAGTGTGTACTGGGAAAAGCATTAGAATTAGAAATAGAGTCAAATCCTGGCAACCTCACTTAGTATGTAATATATGCGAATTCTAGGTAAGTGACCCAGTTTGTCTGAGCTTCAATTTTCTCATCTCTAAGCTGGGGATAAGATGGGCAGTGCCTGTGGCTCAGTGAGTGAGGTGCCAGCCCCATATACTGAGGATGGAGGGTTTGAATCCGGTCCCGGCCAAATTGCAACAAAAAAAAATAGCTGGGCATTCTGGCAGCACCTGTAGTCCCAGGTACTTGGGAGGCTGAGGCAAGAGAATCGCCTAAGCCCAAGAGCTGGAGGTTGCTGTGAGTTGCAACACCACAGCACTGTACTGAGGGCGACAAAATGAGACTTTGTCTCTAAAAAAAAATAAAAATAAAAATAAAAAATAAGCTGGGGATAAGACTAAGCTGAAGTCATGAGAATCTTGTGAATATTAATAAGATAACATTGTGAAGAGCAACTGCAAGTAGTCAGCACCAATTAATATTAGTTTCTCACCCTTTATTTCTCCCTCCTGACTGCCCACTCACCTCAGCAGGTGTATACTTACAGAGTGCAGGTGCCTCACGACATTATGACCTAATACAGGTAAATCCATAGACAGCCACGATGAAGTTGGGTTTACGGGCAGAGTCCAGCCACATCCTAGAACGTGAGTCGGATATCCTACATTCTGCACTTCTCTCTCTTTCTTCAATCTTTTCTGGTGTCCCTCATGACATATCAATAAGATGACTCCTTCTGAACTCTAAGGGTGTCTAGTCCATGAGATTTACATTTTTAATAAAACCCCAGGTATATGTAAAGACCATATACAGACTCTCATTCTACCATATCCAGCCTTCTGATCAATAATACCTCAACCATTGCTTGCTGATAACTGATACTTCCTTAGCAATGAGGTTGTATGGTATAGAAGGCAGGGCATGGGCTTTGGAGTCATATGAGAATTCAAATAATCTCTCTACCATTTGTCAGCAATAAACATTTGGGCAAGTTATTGCACCTCTTAGGGCCTCAGCTTTCCCCCTAAAAAATTGGCATCTCAGTCCGTGAATCATATGTGGGCTCGCTTTTTTGGAAAGAGAAGAACACAACTGTGAAAATACATGAACAATGGACATCCAGATTAAACTCTGGAAAGAGAAGCAAAAATAATATTTTTCTAACTCACTCATAGCCTGGGTCAAAGATTATGAAATGAAATTAGATGAATACTACATAAAAGAGAAAAGTTGTTCTAGCAATATTCCATGTATACTATGTAGATCAAATACCAAACACCCTTTTTTTAATTTTATTAAATCATAGCTGAGTATATTAATGCAGTCATGGGGTACAGTGTGCTGGCCAAACCCCTTTAAAATGCATGAATAGTTTTATCCTCATACCTCGAACAGATTCTAGTTTAAGCCATCACCACAGCCTTCAATGTCATCCCAGCTACTTGTTGCATACTAATTAGTCTCATCCTTATGTATAAAATTGGTCAAATGTATTGCTTTTTTACACAGGGCAGATCTGGGGTAAAAGAGGGGAGGTAAAGATGGAAGTAAAAATAACAATAACATGGATTGGATTCAAGACCAATGCAATCGCAAGGACTATGTCCAAAATATGGCAAGTTAAATAAGACTTTTACAATTGAATGAAATCATTTAACATAAAATTGTTTAATGTCCTGCCAAGAACTTAAGTATCCCTTTGTGGGGCTTTTCTGAAATCATCTTGTACTTTATACCTAATGTACAATTTAATGTGCATTTTGTGCCACGGGCACTGAGGCACAAAGACAGTGGAACCCACTAAAATGTATTCTTTGAGGGATATTAAATTGGCTTTGATTAGACAACTGACAAAAGAGATGATTTCAGGGCATTACACAGTCCTTAATAAAGTTTCACAGTGAATCTTCGTGTGAATTTAATAGGAAATTGACTAAAAATTTTAAAATGTTAAGTACATTTGTATGTATCGACATGCACAGAAGTATGCAAATATGGTCACAAAAGATTTATTATAGAAAAAGAAAGCTACAAAATACTATAAAATAAATCTCATTCATGAAAACTAACTGGAACAATTAGTTCACACAAAACGTTGTTGCTTTAAAACATAAAAGTATATCTTTTAAAGTTGTTACAGAACCTGTGAACATGCCTCGATCTTCAAGAAAAATTAAAGTATTCTGACATTAGCAAGGTTACAAGTCACATGGAAATTCCTGGAGGAGGAAAGGATCCATGAAGCTACAGATGGACATGAGATGTAATTTTTTTCAAAGCTGTGGTTTCATTTTCATTAAACGTAGATTATAGTTTGGTGTGATGATACAGAGCATGATATGCAGTAGCTGGTATGTCTATATTCTATACATAAGAGGAAAGAAAATCTGATAGCTTAGGAAAGAATGCATATGTGAGAGCTTAAACAAAGGAATTCACTGCACCCATAATTAATCTGAAAATATCAGCATGAACCACTGATGTCCCTATTCCTAAAATAAGCTGTCTCCTGTTTCACTCTTCCTACCTCCAGAATTCATTAAGGTGTATAAAAGGGCATCCCCCTACTTCCAAGGTATAATTCATAATTCTGTAGCATCAGTGTCACCTGGCAACTTGTAAAAAAAATGCAAATTATTGAACCCTACCCCAGAACTACTGAATCAGAACTTATGGATCTCCGGTAAGTCTCGATCTCCTATAGGTCCCACAATCTTCAGAGTTGTTGTACATCACAGTGGCAAATAGAAAAGGCGCTTAGTCCACTTATGTTGGTGAAATAATATAATTAATTCGTTAGATTTCATTTTGTGTTAAAGCCGAGGATAATGGGCCAAAAATATATATGTCTCCTAAAAACTCCTCAAATAAGGGATAACAGAACTGTATATTGTTGAATAATTATGCCCTCCCAAGTTGCAGACATAAGTAATAAAATTAATTTAGCATTCACAGATCAAAAGCTATGGTATTTACTAAGAAGAACATGTTTCAACTTCATCCAGGTGAATATAAACACAAATACAAAAATATTGCTAATAAGAGAATGAAATTCTGGTCAATAAATATTTACCAAGTACATCTAACTAATGTTCCATCATTTGTCGTAGGACTTGAGGACATAAAAGGTTTGAGACACATCCAAATGGAAAATAAAATGAATGAGAGCAACCAAAAGGAGATTCTGATTTTTTAAAGTCACATGTCACTGTGAGAAAAATGCTGCTCTACTGCAGAGTTTCCCAAGGGCCTTTTTCATGTCCCTGTTCCTAAGGCTATAGATGAAAGGGTTCAACATGGGTGTGACCACTGTGTACATGAGAGCCACAATAATGTCCTTGTCAATGGAA